>OY855911.1:16496870-16550370 GCA_963693305.1 Meandrina meandrites | reverse complement strand
CGTCGACGGAAGTCTGAACAAATCCAATAAGGGGTTGGCCATGGCTTCCGACTGTGGATGAGCCTCCAGGACGACGTCAGTCATCTTCTTTTTCTTCTTCTCTGCTTCTGCAGGGTCTGTATCCAATCGTAGTCCAGGAGGTTTCTGACTTGCGGGGCGATCCACCCGCCTTTTTGTACTTTTCCTTTACTCTTGCTCAACGCGTATGCCAAGACGGCCAACGGAATACCTCCTTCCCCGCGTTGTCTGACGGGTGCGCGTTTCGAGCGGACCAGTCTCGACGATCGCGAGTAAATGGGATTCATGGTCCAAAGATGTCCTTCAGTTTTCTCTTGATGTTTCTGGCGATGACTTCCTCAGCTTTACGTTTCACGGCTCGTTTGGCACCGTGTTTGGCTCCCCGTTTAGCTTGACTGATGCGGTCTCGAAGGTTGCGTCCGGTCTTAAATCCATCCGCGGCTCCACCGAGGGATTGTGTCACGATGTCTCTCAAAAATCCTTCTCCCTCTTGCGAGACGTCGTCGGGCCTGTAACGCGTGAGACTGCCACCTCTCATCGTTTGAAATGTAACGTCACGATCGTGTCGCCTTTCCCGAAATTCACCAGCTTCCCTGTGGTCTCGCTGACTTGCGTTTCGATAATGTCCACCACTTGGTTACGCAGCGGAATATATTGGATGTGGAGGGGTTCGAAGTACTTGATGCCTTGTCCCTCACGTCGAAAGTGAATTTCGCACAACAGATCCGTGACTTGATTACCTACCACGGAACTACCGCTCACGTCCGAGTAGATGAAGAGCGTGCGTGACGCATCACCTATCACTTTTTGGAAGGCTCTGTTCAAATTCGTGAAGTGCCAGTTGCAATAACAACTCAAAAAAAGTTGTCCGTTCTCGTTACTCCAGAATAGTTTCTTGCCGTCTGAAAAATCGTCCACGTCTATGGGATCACGTATCGTCGTGTGGTCACATTCTGGCCTCAGGTTCGGCCCGAGAACCACGATTTCCTTCTCATTCTTTTTTATCCATCCCATGTCGAAGGCCAACTCTTCGTTGAACGACATGAAGTATGGGATGCCTTCCGTTTTCACTTCGGAGACGTCTAAATTCGAGTTGTCGAGGACCAATTCTTCACCTTCCCACTTGAACGTGAATTCCCACTTCTTTCCGCTGACTGATTCTGTCATATCGCCGACGTTACGCTTGAACTCTTTGACTTGATCAAACTTGAAGACGAGGGCTTTCATGAAGCTGAGACCGTCCACGATGTTGTCGTCATGCAGAATGTCCTGGAACGTTAGATGGGCAGTCAACGACCTGTCTTGCAGCTTACCACCATCACCTCGGCGTTTGAGCATCCACTGAACGCTCAAAAGAGGGAATTTGAGCGATTTGAAACGGTTCAAGTCGATGCTGGCGTCTGGCACAGAGATGCTACTCAGCCCCACTCTCCATCCCGATCCTTCCAATCGTAGCGGGTAAGGTAGTCGGACCTTGAAAGAATTGGCTCTGTTCTCTGGAAACTCTTTTCGATTGCTGTGACTGGGCAACGTCACGTAAAACCCGTCTTCACTCATCACGTCAATTTGCGAATGGCACGCTTCTCGATCCAACTGTCGTATTTGTCTGGCCAGCCTTTCCAGTGCACCAAGACTTTATCTCCTTTGCGCTTGACGATCTTGTCCACTCTGAAGACGTCGTCGTCAGACACCGTGACCTTCTGTAAATCCTCCTTGTAAAAAGTACCTCGTACCGGGGTGTCGTCGAACTCTTTGACCTTGTAAGTGGTGACGGGGGGTCCGGGTCGTACATCGCGTATCGTGAACACTTCTTCGGTCCACCCTGGCAAGTACCCTTTCTCGAAAGTACGAAATTTCTTGTTCAGTCTCACTCGGTCTCCCACCTTCATCATCGATCCGCGTTTGGGTTTCTTTCCCGACAATCTCTTGGCGTAGAGCCGATTCCACACTTCCCCCTCGTTGCTCACCCTCACTTTCTCGGGGGGCATACCGATACTGCGATGATAGGTGCCATTGTAGCCTTTGACCAAACTCTGTAGTACGGGTAAGTAGCTCAGTGTGTTCTTAGCGGTGAAATAGCGGTACATGCGTTCTTTGAGAGTCCGATTGAAACGTTCCACAATGCTGGCTTTCGTGTCCCCGGCCGTGGAAAAGTGATGGATGCCTTCCTGTTTCATCAACGTGGCGAACGTCTTGTTGTAAAACTCTTTACCGTCATCTGTTTGTAGTTTTTGAGGCTTGCGTCCGTCGGCTCGTTTCAAAATCTTGGCAAAGGCGTCAGTCACGACTTTACCCGTCTTGTTTTTCAATGGTTCTACCCAGGCGTATTTGGACAGGGCGTCGATCACGTTTAGCAGGTATCGGTTCCCCTTGTTGTATTTGGCCAGGGTCTGGACTTCCACGAGATCTGCGACCCATTGTTGGTCGATGTTAAACACCAATACGGGTGTGGTAGGAAACCGTTTTCTTCGTGGTTTGTGAAGGGTGTACCCCAAATCGCGTTCCAAGACCTCTCTGGCTTTTTGGACGGGGACGCGTTGAGCCTTGGCGAATCTCTGGATTCCTCCCAGGCTACCTGGCTCAGATGGATCGTGGTAGCTGGAGAGTAGGTTTTTCTCTTTCTTCTTCATGCCCGTTTTCGACAAGGAGAATCCGCCACACCTCTCTAAATACGTTTTCTATCCAAGGTATGGACGCTAAATGTGTTCAAAATGACTTTTTATTTACATGTTGAAAAACATTTCATGGGGTCTCGGTGCCTTGGAGCGCGTTTCCTTGATTTTCCACTGGCTTGGCTATGTCTTCTTCCGGAGGTGGTGTGAGAACCTTCTTCTTACGTCCACGCTAGGCAGGTCCAACGTCTAGTGGTTTGGGGACCATTTTCTTTTTACTTATTTTCTAGCCTTTTGTTCAGAACTTCCTTCTTTTAGGTCTCTGGTGAACGCATAGTTATGTGCGTTAGGTCTAGCTCCATGCTGTCGTCAACATCAAAATTCTCATTTGAGTTCAACATTCTGGAAATGGCGCTTAGTATTTGCCTGGCAGGTTCCAAAAAGTTTCTCCAAGTTCCCACTGTGACATTGGCCGACGTATGCGCACTTCTCAATCGTCTGGATGCTATATAAATCTGTATCCGATCATGGTCCGGTAAATCTTCCACCAGTTTATCTATGGCTTCGGCCAGTCCTTCTTCGAATTGCCTGATGATGCTGACATGTTCAACAGGTCTTGTCTCGGGTGGATTACGTACACGGAGATGGTAACTCGTTCGTCTGAGGCCATAACTTCTAGCTTCGCGAGTTCTAAATGGTTCCAACTCGAATTCAAAGAAAGGGCTTTTCTTACCTTCGTCTTCCATCTCCTGTGTGTGCTTGAAATTTATGATAGTTTCTTCCTAGTCGTGTCGTTTATATACATCGTTTTGTAACGCATCCACTTGAATAGGGCAGCGGTAGTGCATCGCATTGAGGATCTTGCATTGTTTTTTCTTGGCAAGCAATTTTTCATTGCTCTAAAACCGAACGAATGGCCAACTATAAATAACAACACTCCACGAAAAAAGACTAGCCATTCAACGAAAGCCCTCACATTTTAAATATTGCCGATCGAAAAATAAAGTTTAGCGCAGGAAGAATTGTTGTTGTTCTTGCTTTTCGTTTTTATTGAATCAATTTCTGCCTAAGGTTTCCCTCCCCCTCCTTAAGTTGTTACCACCGAATAATTCTTCAATTGTTTTCTCAACATGATTTATTCATGATCTCTTTAGCAGTTCATTACAGCCATTTTGAATTAATTAATTAATTCTCTCTTGGATGTGCCTTTCATAAAGAGAAGCACACAAAAAAATTTGCTGGACAGGCTAGGCGAGAAAACAACCCCAGGGCTGATTGCTAACAGATGTGACCCTGTGCACAAGAGAAAAGGATTATGAAGAGAAGTTTCGATGCAACACAGGAGTTTCCACGCACGTCTAGTCGTGCCGTGTACCGCGCTCTGACTTGTGGTGCGCTCTCCTTTGTCCCCCGTCGCAGTTTTACCCACACGCATGCGCAGTCCGGTTTGCTACATTGAAAAAAGACAAAAACCCCGGTCGGGGTGTGCTCGTTGGCCGTTCTCGCCTAGCCCCCCCGGGCTAGGACTTTTTGCCTAGCCTCACCGGCTAGGACTTTTGCCTAGCCCCACGGCTAGGACTTTCCTCCCATTTAACCACTGGGACCGTGGGTGAGATCTCCGAAGAGATCTCGAGCACACCCCTGGTGGAGCCGGAACCCCACCACCGCTCCGTCATTCGCCATCGCACGAGTCGTCCAACAGGGTACAGAAAGTGGCCAACTCTCAACCCCCTAGACCCCCCCGAATTTGCGAACTTGCCTATCCCAAGTACCATTCAGCCTTATATATTGCTCACGTCTTCATTGCTCGCACTTGTGGTGCGCTCTCTTACGTTCACGGTACGTTTTTCACTCACACGCAGGCGCACGAGACACCTCAGATCCAGACCCCTGCCTAACCCCTGCACGCGCGCGGAGGGGCTCGCGTGTTTTTCTCGGAATCTCGAGTAACATTCTCAGAAAAACCTACAGACTCTTGTTCTTTCTCTCGGTTGATTATTTGGGAAGCGAACGCGTTTAATTCGAGAAGGTTACGAGGTTCAAGGTAAGCTGCTTCTTTTTTTCACTGTGTACGAAACGGAGAGCGTTGGCTGGATTGTATTTTAAGCGTGAACGAAGGAAATAAATTCAGTTTCACCACAAATCTTGACGAGTAGTTTGTGTTACATTTCCTCTTGTGATCGCCGAAAAATAAGGTTTTAGACCCGTTGGTTCCTATTGTTAGCTTTTTGTCGATTGCCTAAATAACACGAACTCGAATTTTATTACACTTGACAGACAAGTCGTCTCTCTGCAGTAAATCAGTTGAGCGAAGTTGCTCGCTCGGCTGATTGTTTTTCATACTCACAACCGCGCTTCCAATAGCTTTCTATTTCTTTTGGCGATCCTCACATCGAAGGAACGTTCAACTATGACTGACAACAGTTCAACCAAAATTAAAACTAGCCATCGAAGGAACGTTTTCACGATTTAAACTTTAAGCCGATGCGTCAACAACTCTGTTGTGATTTTGCCGTTCGCCAAAAATATAATTCAGCGTGCGCTTCGTTTTGCCATTCTTCTCGAAGGAAAAAAATTTTTTCACAGCCCTCACTTCGAAGGACGCCCAACTATGAATGACAGCAGTCCAGCCACAATTAAAACTAGCCATCGAACGAAAATTTTCACGTTTTAAACTTTAAGCCGATACGTCAACAACTCTGCTGCGATTTTGCCGTTCGGCAAAAATATAATTCAGCGTGCGCTTCGTTTTGCCATTCTTCTCGAAGGAAAAACAATTTTTTTCACAGCCCTCACTTCGAACGACGTCCAACTATGAATGACAACAGTTCAGCCACAATTAAAACTAGCCATCGAACGAAAGTTTTCACGTTTTTAACCCTAGGCGAATGTGTTGGCGGCTCTCTTGTAATTTTACCGTTCGGCAAAAATATAATTCGGCGTGCGCTTCGTTTTGCCATTCTTCTCGAAGGAAAAACAATTTTTTCAAGGTCCTTAAATGAACGACAACAGTTCAGCGAAAATTAAAACAGTTCGGGAAAAAAAATTAAAACTTACCTGGGAACCGAAGCTGACACAATTTAAGACTCGCAAAACGAGTGCACGCGAGCATTGTTGTTCGTCTTCATTGCATCAATTTGTTAACAAGTTTTGCTCACACTTGTGGTACGGGCAGCGAGAACTTGTACATGTACAATCGATCGCTCGCTTACTTGTACTACATATCCAACAATTGATTTTGATGATTTCCTTGCTAGCGGGCGGCGGGCGGTAACGCGCGTTAACCTTTATTAGAATCTGAATCTACTTGATGATAAAATTAAGCCGATGCGTCAAATTTTTCCACCCTTCAAGTCAGGTCATTAATTATGCACGCCCAAGCGAGACTACCTAACATCCGAGCGAGGCTGTGACGTCACAGGGCGTTGTCCCTAACATACAAATTAGTCACGTGACCATGTGATCCGTGCACCTCGTAATGCAAATCAGCACCTTGTCGTGTTCGTTAGCACCTCACGCGATTTCTCGAACTTTTATTGGCGGCCATTTTGAATTAATTAAAATCCGGATAATTCAGAACATGATCTACTACTTCGAAATCAAGCTCTCTCCGCCACATCAAAGCAATCAGGATTCCTTCGCAGACTGCTTGATTTCTTGTGACACCACCCATGTTGTTTGTCATTGCAATCCATAAAAACTCCTGTGGTAAACCATGCAGCGCACCTACGCTACTGGTGAGGATTTCTTTTAGGCCTTGAGGGTCCGTGCATGCAGTGAGCGGATGCGACCTGGAAACTCCCTAGTATGGACTTCCAACCATGTACACTGACATTTTCACTCGCGGCACTGTTCATATGCAGCATGATTTGTGACTCATTCTTTCTTCTTTTGTTGGTTGATAATCTTTCCATGCATTCAAAATAACCTCCGTTGCTTCCCAAACCTCTGTGATGCATTCAGTGGTTGTATTGATCTTGTAATTCCATCCTGCATCCGAAATTGAAGAAGAAGAGAATTAGAAGCTGGAGATGGATGAAAAGTACGTGCAGCCATTGCTTCGTCGCATTTTTGTTGTTCCAAATCACATTGGATTCTCTTTGCGGTTCCAGCTCACGAAGAATCTAGTTACGTCTTCGCCTTTCTTCTGCACTCACCTTGGTAGATACATCGAGTCTAAACAAACTTTATGGGGTCTCGGTGACTTGCACTCGATAATCAGGAAAAAACTGTCGTTTTTCAGACACTTTGTTTTCTGCACCTTCTTAAGACAGTCGCGGCTTTGAGTGTGTTCATTATTGTTTTCTTTCGGGTCTCTGTAGATGCTTCAAGTGGGATGCTTCAAGTGCTGTTAACCCAAACCCTTCTGTTCTTGTATTGGTAGTTTCCTCTTCCTACCATTCCCACGGGGCGGAGCGCGTACATGGGTAAAAGACAATTGAAATGTGTCATGTAGATGCTTCTTGTAAACATTGGTAAAAATAAAAAATCATGTTTGAAATTCAGGTCTCGTTTCCGTTTCCGCTCACGTGACTTCCGGTCACCTCACTTCCGCATTCCAATCCCCTTGGTTGCTAGGCGACCGAATGACGTCATGCTCTCCTCTGATTGGTCTAGACCGGTCACGTGGGCCAAATACGGCTCTCTGATTGGTTACAGCCCAAAGGGTCCCTCCTTACTACTATTTTGGATGGGGCGGTTGCCTTTTCATCCCCGATCGCCCAGAGATCGTTACTCGTGGTTATTGGGATGAAGCCGATCGAGAACGCCCCATCATTGTCAAGGAAATTCAGGCTGTGCGTCTCACGTTGGAAAACCTTCTTGATCGTTCAGCAAACACCAGAGTGGACGTGTTTGTAGACAATAAAGCTCTAGTGTCTAGCTGGGAGAATCAGGTCTCTAAGTCCCCTGAAGTTTCTGGTGTAATGAAATCAATTTTTCAGTTTTCACTCGCCAGGAACCTCTCTCTTTCTTTTCAATATGTTCCCTCTCAAAGTAATCCCGCGGATTCCCCATCCCGCACACTTTCAGATCTAGACGCTTCGCTTGACTCACAGCCGTGGAAGTTAGTGGAGTCAACCTTTGGGCCTCACTCTATCGATTTAATGGCCCTCCCTTCTAACGTCAAGTTGGGTCGCTCGGGACGTCCGTTAAAGTTTTTCTCCCCGTTTCCATGTGTGCAGGCCCAAGGAACCAATGTCTTTTCTCAGGTGTTATCACCCAACGAAAACGCCTATGTATTTCCACCGTTCACACTTATTGGCCCGCTGTTGAGGTACTTAGCTTCGCAACCATGCCCTTTTACAGTGGTTGCCCCAGACGTCTCGCCCAGGAGGTACTGTGGCCTCTCCTCCAGCGTCAAGCTACCGCTGCATTCAAATTGGGCCGAAAGGGAGATAATTCAATCCTTTTATTCCCCTCTAAAGCTGGCCGCACAGCTTGGGAACGCAGACCACTTCAGTAGGATCTTTGGGTATTTCGTTTCGCTTCTATTTTATAACTCTTTTCTCTTGTCAAGTTCAATCTCAAGAGATGCAATTTATTTTCCTTCGCTTGTTCTGATCTAGGAGCATGTAATCGTTTTTTGTAATATTAGTTTTTTGCTTCTTTATTGTAAACCGTGTGGTCTCGAATGGCCCTTTCCCAATAAATATTTCTTTACTTGTTATATGTAGCTTGCTTTTATTTCCCTTAGAGCCCTACAGTTATTAAGTATATTCTTTTGCTCGTTTAGGTCCTCCCTCAGGTGGCAAGGATCTGGGTCCCTGCAGTCCGTTGCCCAGACTGTTCCTACCCAAACGATGCTTCTTTTGCATTTTGCCAACAATGCGGTTACGTGCGACGGAAGGAGTCTGGCATTCCAGATTCTTAGAAAATTCGTTTAGACCTCCCTGCCATTGACGACCGTCTTGAAGCCCTTCGCAAGATTAAGAGCGATAAACCCTACCAGAAACAGAAATCCAGCCTTCAACGCGAATTCGAGCGCTTTCTTCGTTCTTTGCCCTCTCCTAAATCTCTCATGTCGGCCGCTCCCCAGGATATAACAAGGTTTCTGATATGGAAAGATCAAGGCGGGAAGACTAAAGTTCACCTTCCACAATGCAGGGACTTTGGAGTTTCCGGCAAAGCCCGGTGCCCGTGTCCAACTAGACTCGCTGCTGGAACTGTTGACAATGTTATTGGGAAGTTACGCTCCATTTTCATAGAAGCAGGAAGGGGTGATGTTTGGAACGATATTCTCGGCGTAGGGAACCCGGCAGCTCATCACTCCGTGAAACAGTACGTCATTTTGATGCGCGGGGAACAAGCAAAGGCTCGAGTTCGTCCAAAACAAGCTATTCCTATTTTCTTTGAGAAGATGACAAAGCTCTGTTTATATCTTACAGGTTTTGTTTTTTCTAAAAATACATCCGCTGTCCAACGCTATCTCTACGCAAGGGACTTAGCCTTTTTTTGTTTGGATTTCTATTCAGGGGATCGTGGTTCAGACCTGGGGAGGATTTTTACGAAGGAGATCGTTTGTCTTTCGGACGGGGATGGGTTTCTATTCCGCCACACTTTTGGCAAGACCTTAAGGGGCGGGGGGGAAAACAACACCTTTATGATAAAGAAATGTCCAGACCCTAAAACGTGTCCAGTGGCCAACCTAAAGTTGTATGTTAATTTATGTGACCTTATGTGCGTCAACCTAAGAGATGGCTATTTATTTAGGGCATTAAACAGCAAAAACGAAATTTCTGCAGATCCTTTCGTAGGTTCTGCTGTAGCTAATAGGCTAACTTTGCATCTACGTTCGGCAGGGATTTATAATGAAGAAACAATGCATAGTTTTAGGAGTGGTTGTTCGATTACTCTCTCTCTCCTGGGCGTACCCTCAGAGGATGTAGCCAGACATGTTGGGTGGTCTTCTGTCATAACAGCCAATTATTATTCTCAAACGGGCAGGGTGATGAATTCGGATACAGTAGCAACTTCATTGGCTCTGAGCACAGCCCCAAGTCCAGGGGGAGGAGCGCCACTTGCTTCTGTAGTTTCCCAGGCCTTTTCTGAGAAAAATGAAATGAGGAACCTCTCTCTAGCTTTTCCTTAGGTTTATTTGTCACCAATCAGTTCACTGGGTTTTTAAAAAGGGGTTTTCTGAGTTTTGGGGGAAAGTCTCCTCTGTGGTCCCTTTTTACCATGGTCGGCTTGAGCTTTTGGCTGAAGAACTGAAGTGGCAAGATGCGTGAGCAGCCGAAGGCCACAATCTTTCCCATAACTTAACCACGCCTGACAATGAGCGGCATAATTAATGAATGAAAATGATATACTATTCTCATTCATGTTTATGCCGCGGAATTCCAGAATGCGTGGGTTATGTAATCTCGTTTGTTCTATGTTGGTTACGTAATAAAGTGACGAGTTGCCATGCGCAATATCTCCGTATTTAAAGATCTGTCTTTGTAGATTCAGCGCATTTCGAAAGAGATACGCAAGCCGGTAAGTCTAAGGGATTTTCGACCCTCCCTCCTCCCCTTCGGCGACGTGATACACAGCTAGTGCTTTCGCATCCAGCCGCTCATTGCCTCGGCCACAATCTTTCCCATAACTTAACCACGCCTGACAATGAGCGGCATAAAAAAACATGGAAAATTAAATAAAATTGTAGTCAGCAATTGATTGTTCAATTCAACTGAAGCAGGATTTCATTCACAGAATGCAACTTTCATTAAAAAGAGTTTTTTTCACCATTCAATATTCAATCTAGAGCTTGAAAACAAGACAGTGTAATCAAATTGCATTTCGCGCGAAATTTGCATAAATATTGAAACTTGCCAAAAAGTAGTTAAGACAGAATGGAAACTCGCTTTAATAGTTATTGAATTCCGATCTGATTGTTATTTCCATGTATTCACTATTAATTTTGGAAGCTGTTCTCAGTCATGAAAACGAAACTCTTTCATTCAACTGCTTGTAGTGTTTAATAGACGTGAAAATATTTCGCTTAATTAAATTACATTCTGCACGCAATGTTTTCTCTGCTCCCCTGTGTCGAAACGTTGAAGGTAATTGAAATCTTTGTTGAGCAGTATTGCATAAATTGCAAAGGAATTGAAAAAATATATATATTGGCTTATTTTGATGGGATTTAGGATATTTAGAATACTAAATAAGCGGCTGTATCTTGTCTATCTATGGGCCGCACCATTATTTTTGAGTTATTTTTTTTAAAAAATAACTCTTAGTCGGCATGAAGACGTGTTTGGCTATTAAGTGAATGGTTGGGTGGATCATTCATGTATGTATTTCACACCAATCAGATTTGGGATTCTATCAAGGACCAATCAAATTGCGGCTTGTATATATGGATCGTTTTTACGAATATTTGTTTTGGGTTCAAGGTACGGCCATCTTTGTTTTGCTACAGATTCGACCTTGTTGGGCCGTGTTGGTCTG
Organism: Meandrina meandrites; assembly: GCA_963693305.1. Classification (NCBI taxonomy): domain Eukaryota; kingdom Metazoa; phylum Cnidaria; class Anthozoa; order Scleractinia; family Meandrinidae; genus Meandrina; species Meandrina meandrites. The sequence continues at coordinate 16,539,304 of OY855911.1, read as the reverse complement.
AAGTCTCTATTCCAGTTCTTGATTTTTATGTAGCTTTGGGTGAGAACATTGTGTGTGGGTTCTGAAACTGAAAAGTGTTTGGAAATTTCATGGTGGTGAAGGTGATTCTCTTGGTTTACGGAATCAACTAGTTCAGTTGACGACAGAATATGGGTATAGTATTTGTTGACCACTTTATTTAAAATTTATGATGTTTTTGAGTAGAATAAATATGTATATTGAGAATAAATTAAATGTTGTGACTTCCATTTTTAATGCCAGTGTTGTGTGTTTGCTCAACGTTTTGTTTTGGTCCCCAAATGAGAACAAACTGACGCACTGTGGGTTGTTTGTAAGGGCGAGTGTTAAAGAAATTAAACGAGAAATCTTTGAGATTCTAACCGCGCGGTGTTTAAACTGTTTTCTCTCGGTTAAAAGTATAGCATTGTAGGAGCTTTGTCTAAGTAATAACACGAGCGACCATAAATCTCTCAAGGTTTTTCCACCAAAGAATAACGTAGTTGTAATAGGTTGAGGCATGTGGGTTTATTTGGGTTCGAGAGTTGCCAAATAATAGGTATTTTCGTGAGGTTGGAATGTGGTCGGAGAAGGTTCGACGTTTCCTGCTTAAAAATAGTAGGACTTCACATGAGCGGTCATGAGTTATTTATTGTACGATCGTTTGAAAAGCTCATAATGTGATGATGTTACAAGGGCACGTTTTGTCTGCTCGGCAAATATTAAATTTCCCCTGTTGTGACAACGTAGTTGGATGGCACGGAAAGAGAAAATCATCATTTGTGCCGCGAGTGAGGGCCGTAGGATACTATAGTATATAGTAGTCGTTGTGCGAATCTCGCATTTCAAGCTTCGCCTCCGATTGTTGATGTTTAGTAGTACAGCAGTGCAATGCGGTTATTTCCGTACCAATGACGTAATGCTTGCAAGTGTTAACGTCGGCCTAATTTATTTTCTTCAGATCTCTGAACTCGCTTCGATGAAACAGCCAAAAGATTCACTTCAACTGGCTAAACCGACAAGAAATAGTCGCAAAATTGCAAACAAATTAACGACCGTCGCTTCCGGCGAAATAAACATGCAGAGTGAACATAATCTTGTTTTTCACGTTGCGAAAGTGAAAGCTTCAACGTCAGCGCATTCCATGGCTGACGCAATACCTTTTTAGTGTATTTGATATTCCCTTGAAAGAAATAAAAAAGACAGCCAGCTTTTTGGTAGTCTCCTTTGCAGCCGTTGTTTGGCAACGTCACGCAAAAAACAACGGCTGAAAAGAAAACTAGCTTTTTGGGTGTGCAGTCAAGCGTGTCGCACAATTTCATCGACAGCTATTTTTAGCACGGCCGTGGGAATATCGGCACTGAGGATGTTATGCTCATAAGTTAGGGCATGTTTCTGCTTCCGGTTGCAAAATTAATATTTGTACCAGTCCAATCAAAATTGTCACGTGGTTTGGCCGAAATGTACTGGTTACTAGAGTTGTTTGTTTCTCGCGTTTGTTGATTTGGCAGCGTTGGAAGCTGCATGCCTTGTCTCGTTCTTTGGTATTAGTAGGGGACGTCACTAGCAAGTGAGGAATTAATCGTCCAAAAACCCCACCAAAGCTCGCAAAAACGGACAAACAACATTGGGTAAGTGATCTTTATTTATCTGACTAACAGTTTATTGTAATTTAGGAACAAAAGATCTAAAATTCATCGATTTATGGGGGATTTTATTCGATCGATCGTTTGAAACCAACCGAGAACTACCGTTGCATATCATTAACATGTCATTAACAATTCAAGGCCATCGCTTGGTCTGCCTGTGGTTTGTCGAAAGAAACTCGTTCTTTCTTGCAGAAAGGTTTCTGTTTTATATTGATGATGAAAATAATGTAGCCATTTCAGAAACCCGAGAATACTTTGTTCTTGTTCCATCTGGCCATTCCTTTGCAATTTCTGGGTCAATTTGGCTTTCTTAGTGGGCGTGTTTGCGATTTTGTGATCATGTTTACGGTAAATCAGGGTAAATGTTGTCAACAATTTTCAATCCATGTTCTGATGTACTTAGCGGTTTTCTTTCGGATTGGAATGAAAGGGGATGGATAGTTAAATATCAAGGTAGCCTTAAAAGTGACTACCAGATATTTTTTCTGTTTATTTTTGAAGAAATTACTGACGTATTTTTTGTTTTCAACCGTATGGTTCGATCGATCGGTTGCACACCATAGTCATATTTACAAGGGAAGCGGCCTAATGTTTAGAACATTTGCACAATTTCTTTTTAAATTGTTTTTGAGTTATTTTTCCAAAAGTAGCTCTTAGTCGGCGCGATGGACCGTGCACATACACCATGCACAAATAGCTCAACCCATGAAATAAACCATCCCAACAGGACTAACACCCAGTTCTACCCCAAGCCACCCAATCAATTTAAAAAATAACTCCTGCACGCTTAGCGTGCCTATGTTTTTGGAAGCAGGGAGATGAAAATTTTTTCAAGACAAACAATTTTTTTTCTGTATCGTTGTGTGTGAAAACATTTTTTCCGGTGTCATCTTCCTGCAGACACTTTTTTTCATGCCTGCAAAAAATTTAGTTGGGCTTTTTTTGCTTTTGCAAACAAATTTTTCAGGATTCCCCTGAAATGTTATTGCGTATAAACAGGTATAAAGTGCAAGCTTACCTACGACTTCCACTGGAATCTTGCGTACCCAAACTTTGTTAGTTGCTCCTTGAAAAGACGTCAATCTACAACCAAACTCTCCACTATCATCAGCAGTCACATTGAAAATGATCAATGTGGCTCTGTTGGAAATCCAGGTTACGTTGAAACGTCCCACGAAAGCTGATTGTAACCCAGCTTGTCCTGATGATGGCACGATGGTAGCAAGTTCTGCATTGTTTAAACTTAAAGATACCAAAATTAGATTTAAATCTGCCGTCAGGCTGAAGTTCCAGCTCAGCGGTACATTGGTAGAACCTTCAAGAAGTTGTTTACTGTCGGAGAAAAGGTCCGTGCCAGATATCGATGTTGTCACGACCGGAGGAGGTTCATACCATGTAACACTTCCCCCATCTGAAATCAAAAATCACCGTCTCAAACACCAACATATCTTACCAGTTACTACACAGTGTTGGAGTCTTAGTTAATTAGACTGCGAGCTTGAGATTTCCATTGATAGACGAATGCTCCATCGATAACCTCGAACGCGTTAAGATCAGGCGCTCTGATTTTCGCGGAGAAATCAATTCAACTTTAACAGATCAGCCACTGGGTTATGCTGAAACAATCACACCGCTCGCTCTCGGTTTATAACGACCTTCATAGTTGAGTCGGTGTTTCGCCCATCGCTAACTATCAGCCGATAACGCCTCGACCTTGCGGTCTAATTTTTAATCAGTCGACCATCTTGCGTAACCAATAAGGTCAATAAGATTTCGGTTTTGCCCAGTGATTGCTCACTGGGGTTATGCTGATTTTACTTATCCATATGTAACCATACAACCTACTATCGGTGTATTACAAGAGCTTACATGGATCAAAAATTAGATTGGAAAAATTAAATTTTCCTTTCCAAAAGGCTGTCTTTGTCTGTGTTTTTATAGCTTTTAGGAGGCTCCTGGAAACCTTTCTGGGCGAGCTCTATTCCACGATCGAGCTTGCTTACTAAGGCCTCATTTTGTACACTACAGCGTCGGGTTCGACAGTTGAGTAGATACTCGCCCACAACGGCCTCCAGGAACCTCCCAGCAGCAGGGACGGTGAGCGTACCGAGTTTTAATGCTAGAGGGTGGCCAAAGCCCAAGCCGACCGATAAGTTGGGAGGTAAAACGTTTTATCATTATGGAGCATAATGATAGATACCACCTGTAGAAGACTCGACCAGGTCTTGGGAGGCGGGGGCGCGTAATAAATATATATTTTTTTCGTATTGAGGAAATATGCACTACCAATATACGACAGATATATGTAGAAAACACTAAAAAAATCTTTGAATATTTATGTGAACATTGTGATGAAATTTTCACAAAAGCCTCCAGTTTTAAAAATCATAAAAATGCACTTGTAAAATGTTAAACACAAAACCACGTCCCATAGAGCCTTGTCTTGGATGTAGAAGAGAGTTTTGCTGGAGGACTTTATATTCAAGAAACGGCTGCTCACTGCAAAAAAACTTCAAAGCAAACCGCTGTTTCGCTTAACTTTACAAGATACTAACGCTTTGATGGTGCTGTGACATTTAGTAACGATTTGGTTCCCAGAACACTCATGTAAAAATGCACTTTTATCTGACACCACTTCATAAAAAAAAGATACAAGATACGCTCTTTTCTGCACCACCGATAGCCTCCTACGCAGACGTTCTTTTCGCTTGTCATGCAGTCCTTCCTCCCTAACGAACGGCACATTCCTTTCCTTTTGTTCCTAAAGAGCAGCTGGACGTTCGTTGGGGATAAAAGATTGCGTGAAGAGCCAAAAGAACATCTGCGTAGGAGGCGGATTCGGATTTGAAAGAAAACAGGGGCGGATTGATCGATTTCACCAGATTTGCGTACCCCCCCCCCCCCTCCCCCCTCATAAAATAGCGCTACGGAAATAATCTCACTCAAAGGGCATGTAAACTCCAGAATGCTATTTCTTGCTATCACAGACGTTTAGTAAATGTATAACATATGCCAAATCCTTAATTTTTGAGTTATTTTTTTCAAAAAAATAACTCTTAGTCGGCGTGAAGACGTGTTTGGCTATTAAGTGGGTGGATGGATGGATGGTTGGGTGGATCATTCATGTATGTATTTCACACCAATCAGATTTGGGATTCTATCAAGACCAATCAAATTGCGGCTTGTATATATGGATCGTTTTTGTGAATATTTGTTTTGGGTTCAAGGTACGGCCATCTTTGTTTTGCTACAGATTCGACCTTACTGGGCCGTGTTGGTCTGAAGTCTCTATTCCAGTTCTTGATTTTTATGTAGCTTTGGGTGAGAACATTGTGTGTGGGTTCTGAAACTGAAAAGTGTTTGGAAATTTCATGGTGGTGAAGGTGATTCTCTTGGTTTACGGAATCAACTAGTTCAGTTGACGACAGAATATGGGTATAGTATTTGTTGACCACTTTATTTAAAATTTATGATGTTTTTGAGTACAATAAATATGTGTATTGAGAATAAATTAAATGTTGTGACTTCCATTTTTAACGTCAGTGTTGTGTATTTGCTCAACGTTTTGTTTTGGTCCCCAAATGAGAACAAACTGAGCACTGTGGGTTGTTTGTAAGGGCGAGTGTAAAGAAATTAAACAAGAAATCTTTGAGATTCTAACCGCGCGGTTAAAAGTATAGCATTAGTAGGAGCTTTGGCTAAGTAATAACACGAGCGACTATAAATCTCTCAAGGTTTTTCCCCCAAAGAATAACGTATTTGTAATAGGTTGAGGCATGTGGGTTTATTTAGGTTCGAGAGTTGCCAAATAATAGGTATTTTCGTGAGGTTGGAATGTGGCCGGAGAAGGTTCGACGTTTCCTGCTTAGGGATAGTAGGACTTCACATGGGCGGTCATGAGTTATTTATTGTACGATCGTTTGAAAAGCTCATAACGTGATGATATTACAAGGGCACGTTTTGTCTGCTCGGCAAATATTAAATTTCCCCTCAGGTGTTTTGACAACATAGTTGGATGGCACGGAAAGAGAAAATCATCATTTGTGCCGCGAGTGAGGGCCGTAGGAAGGTATTGTAGTCGTTGTGCAAGTCTCGCATTTCAAGCTTCGCATCCGATTGTTGATGGCTATCTTTAGTAGTACGGCGGTGCAATGCGGTTATTTCCGTACCAATGACGTAATGCTTGCAAGTGTTTACGTCGGCCTAATTTATTTTCTTCAGATCTCTGAACGCGCTTCGACGAAACAGCCAAAAGATTCGCTTCAACTGGCTAAACCGACAAGAAATAATCGCAAAAGTGCAAACAAATTAACGACCGTCGCTTCTGGCGAAATAAACATGCAAAGTAAACATAATCTTGTTTGTCACGTAGCGAAAGTGAAAGCTTCAACGTCAGCGCATTCCATGGTTGACGCAATACCTTTTTAGTGTATTTAATATTCCCTGAGTGCAAGGCTTCGAAAAAACGCAAAGCGGTCAGTTACGTTTACTCATTGGCAAAAGAAAAAAAAAAAGACAGCCAGCTTTTTGGTAGTCTCCTTTGTAGCCGTTGTTTGGGCTCGTCACGCAAAAAATAACGGCTGAAAAGAAAATTAGAATTTTTTGTGTGCAGTCAAGCGTGTCACAAAACTTCATCGACAGCTATTTTTAGCACGGCCGTGGGAATATCGGTACTGATATGCTCACAAGTTAGGGCACGTTTCTGCTTTCGGTTGCGAAATTAATATTGTACCAGTCCAAGTAAAATTGTCACGTGGTTTAGCCGAAATGCACTGGTGACTAGAGCTGTTTGTTTCTCGCGTTTGTCGAAAGAAACTCGTCATTGCTTGCAGAAAGGTTTCTGTTTTATATTGATGATGATAATGTAGCCATTTCAGAAACCCGAGAATACTTTGTTCTTGTTCCATCTGGCTATTCGTTTGCAATTTCGGGGTCAATTTGGCTTTCTTAGTGAGCGTGTTTGGGATTTTGTGATCATGTTTACGGTAAATGTTGTCAACAGTCTTCAATCCATGTTGTGATATACCTTCGGTTTTCTTTCGGATTGGAATGAAAGGGGATGGATAGTTAAACATCAAGGTAACCTTAAAAGTGACTACCAGACATTTTTTTCTGTTTATTTCTGAAGAAATTACTGACGTATTTTTTGTCTTCAACAGTATGGTTCGATCGATCGGTTGCACACCATAGTCATATTTACAAGGGAAGCGGCCTAATATTTAGAACATTTGCACAATTTCTTTTTAAATTGTTTTTGAGTTATTTTTCCAAAAGTAGCTCTTAGTCGGCGTGATGGACCGTGCGCATGCACCATGCACAAATAGCTCAACCCATGAAATAAACCATCCCAACAGGACTAACACCCAGTTCTACCCCAAGCCACCCAATCAGTTGAAAAAATAACTCCTGCACGCTTAGCGTGCCTATGTTTTCTTTAGTTAAGCCCGTTTTCATGCTGAAAAAATGATCCTCAAATTTTGAATCATTCGCCATCTTGAATTGCGCCATCTTGCCAGTGACGTCATGGGTGAAATCTTTGGCCACCGAAAGCCAAAGGTCTCAATTTGCAACCATGTAAAATAATATGTACGTCATTTCTGTTGAAATATATTCATTTCTCCATGATGTAAAAATAACTCAAACAATACCTGATATACTATGCATAGGTTGCCAAAAGACGCAAATTTAAAGCGTCAGCGGGTACAATTTTATAGATAGCGCTTAATCCTTGTCAAAGTGAGTGTGTTTCATAAACATGTTCTTGTGTGTGTGTAAAAAGAGTTATTTTCGTTTTTTAATCTCATTTCCCTCACCATTTTTAACAGTTACACTTTTGTATGACTGAATCGTTGTATTTAATATAATTACACTCAACTCACACCTACATATTTTATTTTATTTATCACTGATGAAGCTTTTGATGGTGGTGGTCAGCCGAACATGTGGGAAAAACTCTAGTATGTTGTATCTAAATCCTCAAACTATAATGTTCAGATGATCATACTTGTAAGCAGAATCGTTTTCTTTCGTGAACACACAGATAGAAGTTAGGCACCCAATTGTAAACAATCTGATATTGTTTGTGATATAATGCGTTCTCAACTCAAGCCAGTTTCGAATTCTCCGAAAGTGCCAAGGGAAATTTGATTGCCTCGTATGCTTTGCATAAAGGAACGGAATCCAAGCTTGACACGCAAACTGACTCCAACTCATCTATTGAACTATTGTTTTTACTTACTATTTATACATTTTATTTTGACTTGATAATGACGTCAGTTAGGGACCGTTTCACGGTTCGGCGCATGTACAAACTATGACGCAAGCAAAATCACTTATATTGTTTACAAACCAATCCGAAGCGAAATGTCAATATGCAAATCGGGCGCGAAATTTGCCCGTTTTTGGAACTGTTGATCGACTTACTCGCAATCTCAAAGTTCGTGCCTAGTCAATGCGCTGAAAATGTCATCAGCCTCTGGCAAATCATCCAGCTGTCAGCGTTATGGCGTGTGTTCAATTAAAGATGGAAGCAAATTCACAGATTGTCCTTGCAAAATACGCGGCTGTATTGTACTGCGTATTGCTTCGTGTAACCCGTCTAAATGTCTATTGTCTAATGCCTGAACCAGATCTATGTTTTCTTTTACTATAAAAGCGTATACATCACATGCTCCTGATATAATATAACATGCAGTCGCTGTGAGGATATCGAAAAAAAATCGACTGAAACACACGCCTTAATAGCCACAGTAGACAACTAAATATAGCCATGATTTCTACGTCAACAAACGTTCATTGCCGTTCGGACGGCAATTTTTATCCGTAGCCTAATTTTGTCAGATCAGTGAGCAAGTGAACTTCGGTAGGTAATCAAGCTTCTATCCGTGATGCGAATTCTGTGGAATCTCAAAACAGAAACAGCGCAGCCGAGATACTGGCATGCATTTGCAAAAACGTCGCGGTGGAGATGAGATTTCTAAGCTTATGCCGTGATCCAAAACAAGAATAAATCCTTTTTTTTTTACGTGGAATTTTTGTGACTACTGCGCTTGCGCCAGTAGTCACTATTGCATTCATGTAAGATTTCCGAATGTAAGTAAGTAACAATATAATAAATATATCGTAGCCAATCAGCACAAATAAATACAGATCTTGTGGTCTCTTCGCGAACACTTCGTATCAACGATGACCTACCGATGGCCCACGATGTAAAACGAACATCTTGGCTTACTGCTTGTGTTTGGAAGGTGATCGATTGCTAGGTGAGTGTATTTATATTTTACAACATTTACTTCTCACAGCTTTCATATTTTGTTTCTAACCGATCAGGTGAAAGGTTTAGTGAGTATTTTTCAGCTTTTAGGTCGGTATATACGACGAATTTCTACGGTGTTCCATCGTTATTTTACAGCGCGTGATAATCAACACGTATACGCTTGTGGCTCCATAAAGAACCCGTACGTTTGACGATACTCCGAAATTTCGGAGTACATAAGCTTGGTACAGGAAAATTTACTTAACTGAGGCTCTCCCGAGGAATATTAAGTCCTGTTGTGGGGTAATTTAGCTTCTTAACCCGACGGAGCTGTGATTATACAAATGTAAGCTTCTTCCAGTTGTTTATTTAACCCTAATATATAGATTTAGGCAGGCCTAAAAGCGGAGCTCCTATTTATTATTTTTTTGCTTCAGTTTGCACTGTTTCCCAATTAATAAGTAGCCACACTATTTCTAAGCGTATACGGTTGCCCATATAGGTACATGTCGCTGCACTTTATTGGGTTCCTCATGCACGTACACACTTAGGCGCACACATCAAATTTTAGTGTAGAGACTTTTCATAACTCCAAGGGTAATTCAATGTAAAAAGGACCTTGATGAAGGCGAAGAAATTTGTTTTGATTTACTTCAAAACAGTCAAGGCAAAAAGATCAACTCAAGGAACTGAACAAAGTGAACTCGCGGCTAATAAACAAAATGAACTCACGCCAAAATAAAGAAAATCACAGCGGCAAAACTGACCCAGCAAATTCATTGGGAGCCGGTTTAAGTCATTTTTAAGCAGTTTTTTTGTGTAAGAATTGTGACAGTTTGTGATTTAGGAAGTGGTGCTCGCTGTCTAATAAGCTTACAATGTAGTTTTGAACCATCTTGGTTTGGTTGCTTGATTACTACGCTGCATGTTTTATCGTACACATTGCTAAATACCCTAGAGAATCTTATGCAGAGAAGTGAATGAATTTCCTTCGTTTCTAACAGGAAAATGTGCGTTAGGAAAAGTCTGAACTCACTCACCCAAGCACAGGCAACTCGCAATATAAAAACCGGCGTAAATACTCGTTTACGAATCTAAAAATTTATCACGCGTACGAGATTTCAACACACTCACCAAAATGACAAAAATGCAAGCGAGTGAAATAGAGCAATTGGATGATAAATCGTTTAATCGTTGGTGTGAAGTATCGTTGCCGAAGGTTTACTCGTTTTTTACTTTGATTTGTTTGCGGGTTTTTTCTGTAAATGCAGCGCGCGAAATCATGTTTTTGTAGCTCAATAATTGAATATTCTTTTCAAAATCCAACGATAAACCTCACAGTTAACTCCACTAACTAAAAAAACACAATATTTGAAACGAAACATTTAATGGGGAAAAGTGTACAAAAGTGATTAAAGCTAAGAGGTTTGAAAGCAGCCATTTTAACGAAATTTAGGCGGTTTAAGCTTATAATTGACGGGAAGATCTGAAAACCGACACAACATCGAATTCGCTCATAAATGAAGTATAAACAGATTCTCATAACAAAATGTGTACATTTACGTTTGTTACCTCATATTTTGAGAAGGCTTGTAAAGTCTGCAGGGCAAAGCTTTCAAACCAGCCAAACAACATCGAAGACGAAGCAACGTTCGTAATAAACTCACACCACTGACATATGCATAATCTGAATTATCAACGAAGATCAATATCTTTCTTCCTTTCGGTGTAGCTTTTAACAGTCTTTTATCCGTCACTTCAGTCAACTTCACCGCCTCTGAGCACACTTTTATGTTAGCTCACAGTTAATTTTCCAGTCTTGGTCAGCCGCAGGAACCAACGACAGTGCTTCAACTCTCGTTGTTTTTGACTCGTACTCCGATATATCATGTTAAGGTCAACAATTATTTCGGATCTTCCCGTTAAGAGGTTATCCTAAATCACTTAGCATAAGTTTCCATGCTGTAGATAAGTAAATAAAGCAAGAAATATTCACGAAGATCAATGCCCTCCAGCACGCTTTCTTCCCGTCTTTCAATTCAGCAGTGAACAGCGTGCAAAACCAGTTTGCCGCCTTTTCATATAATCGCTTCATTTAAGTTGAAATGAAGTGTCTGCAGATAATTTTTTTAACAGAAAAAACTTTTTACAATAGCTCTAGCTATGCCTAAAAGCTGAGCTCCTCGGTTGTTAACTTTGCCCATTATGTAAATCTGAATTAACGCGATGATCAAAAAATTTGTAAAAAAAACTAGGAGTTGAGCCCGCGATCAACTAGAAAACCATCATCTGGTCAGCGGTCAACTTCACAGAAACACGTGACCTCGATGAGCTCCACATGTGATCCCGCGATATGGCCACGTGATACTGGTCAGCGGATACCTTGATTTGACAGCTGTCAATTGATCAAAGTTGTAAGCTCTGTTTACGTACGTAAGTAGGGATAAATAGAGATGGCATTCATCTGCTCCCCATCTCCCTCAGCCTATTCTCCTCCCCCCAACCCCGGTCGGGCTGCCTTAAGACTCCACTCCCCCTCCCCGAGAGTCTGTACGCGCAGGCGGACGGGCGTACGCACCAAATTTTCTTGCCCTCATGGGTTTCCCAAAATTTCTTACCCATGGTGCTCCGCTGGCGCGCTTCGCGCGCAGGAGCTCCGCTATTAGGACCGGGGGGGGAGGCGGAAAGTGCCCGCGCTGACTTTGAACGTTTATAACTTTTTCAAGATTCAACCACACGCTGCCAAACTTAACGAGTTTTTCTAAAATTTATTAACCGCGCGGCCATGGGCCGAGCGCGGTTCTTGCTTTACACGGGATTTATTAACCGCGCGGCCATGGGCCGAGCGCGGTTCTTGCTCTGCACGGGATTTATTTTTTTTGTTGTTCTTTAACCGCGCGGCCATGGGCCGAGCGCGGTTCTTGTTTTACACGGGATTTATTAACCGCGCGGCCATGGGCCGAGCGCGGTTCTTGCTTTGCACGGGATTTATTATTATTATTATTAACCGCGCGGCCATGGGCCGAGCGCGGTTCTTGCTTTACACGGGATTTATTATTATTAACCGCGCGGCCATGGGCCGAGCGCGGTTCTTGCTTTACACGGGATTTATTATTTTTTTTCGTTTTTTTGTCGGTGACCAGACCCAAACCTCCACTCGGCCAAATCGTGATTGGGGCTTTGAAATCATGCAACCTATGATGTTTGTTCGCCAAAAGCTGTTGAAACATTAATGTACGGAAAATGTTGCGGATATTGTTTTCTTTATTGTGTATAAAGTATATTTTCTTTTGGTTTTATCGAAGCGTTGGATTCAAAGCGAATGTTGAATACGCTGAAAAAAGGTATTACATCAGCCATGGAATGCGCTGATGTTACAGGTTTCACTTTCGTTACGTGACAAATAAAATTGTGTTTTATTTGCATGTTTATGTTGGCAGAAGCGACGGTCATTAATTTAATTTGTTTCCTCTTCTGCGAGTATTTCTTGTGGGTTTAGGCAATCGAAGTGAATTCTTTGGCTGTTTCATCGAAGTGAGTTCAAAGATTTGAAAGGAAATGAGATATTTGCTTAAGTAAACAATTGAGCGTGTCCGAACGTGCAGGGGTTACGTCATTAGAAGGGAAAACCCCCAAGGTAAGCACTTGCAAGGATTACATCATTGGTAGGGAAATTACCGCCGTACACCGCCCTTCTAAATATAGCCGTGAACATTGTAATGCTTGAAATGTTAGAATCGTGTGATTACCTTCCTGCGGGCTCTCACTCACGGCACAAACCAATTACATTTAATCGTGACTTTTACCTAAAGAAAATAACAGTTATTACTAGCATCCAAGTAGTGGAATGCTAGTTTTCTTTTTGTTTAATTCATGCCCATTCATGTCTTCAGCGAAGTTCCAGATTAAGACCATTACGTCATCATAAATTTCACAACGGCTATGGACGATGGTGCAACATTGGATTGTGTGACTCGCGTGACTACTTTGGTATTCCTTTACTCATAGTACAAACAGATTAAATTTCGCCCTGACTTTTGAGGAAGAAAGCTGTGCATTAGCAAAAAAATATAAGCGCGGGTTTAAGTTGCTATAGCAACTTCTTGTTATTTTTTTTTATGTCGGTGACCAGACGCAAACTTCCACTCGGCCAAATCGTGATCGGGACTGAATCACGCAACCTGTGATGTTTATTCGCCAAAAGCTGTTGAAACATGAATGTACGGAAAATGTTGCGGATATTGTTTTCTTTATTGTGTATAAAGCATATTTTCTTTTGGTTTTATCGAAGCGTTCGATTCAAAGCGAATGTTGAATACACTGAAAAAGGTATTACGTCAGCCATGGAATGCGCTGATGTTGCAGGTTTCACTTTCGTTACGTGACAAATAACATTGTGTTTCATTTGCATGTTTATGTCGGCAGAAGCGACGGTCATTAATTTAATTTGTTTCCTCTTCTGCGAGTATTTCTTGTGGGTTTAGGCAATCGAAGTGAATTCTTTGGCTATTTCCTTGAAGTGAGTTGAAATATTTGAAAGGAAATGAAATATTTGCTTAAGTAAACAATTGAGCGTGCCCGAACGTGCTGGGGGTACGTCATTAGAAGGGAAAAATCCCCAAGCTAAAGATAGCCGGGGAAAACGTAGACCTCGGATTGTGTGACTAACGTGACTACTTTGCTAATCCTTTACTCATAAGGCAAACATATTAAATTTAACCGTGACTTTTGAGAAAGAAAGCTGTTAATTAGCCAAAAATATAAGCGCGGTTTTAAGTTGCTATAGCAACTTCTTGTTATTTTTTTTTTTGTCGGTGACCAGACGCAAACCTCCACTCGGCCAAATCGTGTTTGGGGCTTTGAAATCACGCAACCTATGATGTTTATTCGCCAAAAGCTGTTGAAACATTAATGTACCGAAAATGTTGCGGATATTGTTTTCTTTATTGTGTATAAAGTATATTTTCTTTTGGTTTTATCGAAGCGTTGGATTCAAAGCGAATGTTGAATACACTGAAAAAAGGTATTACGTCAGCCATGGAATGTGCTGATGTTGCAGGTTTCACTTTCGTTACGTGACAAATAACATTGTGTTTTATTTGCATGTTTATGTCGGCAGAAGCGACGGCCATTAATTTAATTTGTTTCCTCTTCTGCGAGTATTTCTTGTGGGTTTAGGCAATCGAAGTGAATTCTTTGGCTATTTCATCGAAGTGAGTTCAAAGATTTGAAAGGAAATGAAATATTTGCTTAAGTAGACAATTGAGCGTGTCCGAACGTGCAGGGGTTACGTCATTAGAAGGGAAAACCCCCAAGGTAAGCACTTGCAAGGATTACATCATTGGTAGGGAAATTACCGCCGTACACCGCCCTTCTAAATATAGCCGTGAACATTGTAATGCTTGAAATGTTAGAATCGTGTGATTACCTTCCTGCGGGCTCTCACTCACGGCACAAACCAATTACATTTAATCGTGACTTTTACCTAAAGAAAATAACAGTTGTTACTAGCATCCAAGTAGTGGAATGCTAGTTTTCTTTTTGTTTAATTCATGCCCATTCATGTCTTCAGCGAAGTTCCAGATTAAGACCATTACGTCATCATAAATTTCACAACGGCTATGGACGATGGTGCAACATTGGATTGTGTGACTCGCGTGACTACTTTGGTATTCCTTTACTCATAGTGCAGACAGATTAAATTTCGCCCTGACTTTTGAGGAAGAAAGCTGTGCATTAGCAAAAAAATATAAGCGCGGGTTTAAGTTGCTATAGCAACTTCTTGTTATTTTTTTTTATGTCGGTGACCAGACGCAAACCTCCACTCGGCCAAATCGTGATCGGGACTGAATCACGCAACCTGTGGTGTTTATTCGCCAAAAGCGGTTGAAACATGAATGTACGGAAAATGTTGCGGATATTGTTTTCTCTATTGTGTATAAAGTATATTTTCTTTTGGTTTTATCGAAGCGTTCGATTCAAAGCGAATGTTGAATACACTGAAAAAAGGTATTACGTCAGCCATAGAATGCGCTGATGTTGCAGGTTTCACTTTCGTTACGTGACAAATAACATTGTGTTTCATTTGCATGTTTATGTCGGCAGAAGCGACGGTCATTAATTTAATTTGTTTCCTCTTCTGCGAGTATTTCTTGTGGGTTTAGGCAATCGAAGTGAATTCTTTGGCTATTTCCTTGAAGTGAGTTCACATATTTGAAAGGAAATGAAATAATTGCTTAAGTAAACAATTGAGCGTGCCTGAACGTGCAGGGGTTACGTCATTAGAAGGGGAAAACCGCCAAGCTAAAGATAGTCGGGGACAACGTAAACTTCGGATTGTGTGACTAACGTGACTACTTTGCTAGTCCTTTACTCATAATGCAAACGTATTAAATTTAATGGTGACTTTTGAGAAAGAAAGCTGTTAATTAGCAAAAAATATAAGCGAGGTTTTAAGTTGCTATAGCAACTTCTTGTTTTTTTATGTCGTTGACCAGACGCAAACCTCCACTCGGCCAAATCGTGATCGGGACTGAATCACGAAACCTGTGATGTTTATTCACCAAAAGCTGTTGAAACATGAATGTGCGGAAAATGTTGCGGATATTGTTTTCTTTATTGTGTATAAAGTATATTTTCTTTTGGTTTTATCGAAGCGTTCGATTCAAAGCGAATGTTGAATACACTGAAAAAGGTATTACGTCAGCCATGGAATGCGCTGATGTTGCAGGTTTCACTTTCGTTACGTGACAAATAACATTGTGTTTCATTTGCATGTTTATGTCGGCCGAAGCGACAGTCATCAATTTAATTTGTTTCCTCTTCTGCGAGTATTTCTTGTCGGTTTAGGCAATCGAAGTGAATTCTTTGGCTATTTCCTTGAAGTGAGTTCAAATATTTGAAAGGAAATAAAATATTTGCTTAAGTAAACAATTGAGCGTCCCCGAACGTGCAGGGGTTACGTCATTAGAAGGGAAAAATCCCCAAGCTAACTGCAGCTATCCGGGGACAACGTAACCCTCGGATTGTGTGACTAACGTGACTACTTTGCTAGTCCTTTACTCATAATGCAAACAGATTAAATTTAACCGTGACTTTTGAGAAAGAAAGCTGTTAATTAGCCAAAAATATAAGCGCTGTTTTAAGTTGCTATAGCAACTTCTTGTTTGTATTTTTTTGTCGGTGACCAGACGCAAACCTCCACTCGGCCAAATCGTGATCGGGACTGAATCACGCAACCTATGATGTTTATTCGCCAAAAGCTGTTGAAACATGAATGTACGGAAAATGTTGCGGATATTGTTTTCTTTATTGTGTATAAAGTATATTTTCTTTTGGTTTTATCGAAGCGTTCGATTCAAAGCGAATGTTGAATACACTGAAAAAGGTATTACGTCAGCCATGGAATGCGCTGATGTTGCAGGTTTCACTTTCGTTACGTGACAAACAACATTGTGTTTCATTTGCATGTTTATGTTGGCAGAAGCGACGGTCATTAATTTAATTTGTTTCCTCTTCTGCGAGTATTTCTTGTGGGTTTAGGCAATCGAAGTGAATTCTTTGGCTATTTCCTTGAAGTGAGTTGAAATATTTGAAAGGAAATGAAATATTTGCTTAAGTAAACAATTGAGCGTGCCCGAACGTGCAAGGGTTACGTCATTAGAAGGGAAAAAACCCCAAGCTAAAGATAGCCGGGCACAACGTAAACCGCGGATTGTGAGACTAACGTGACTACTTTGCTTGTCCTTTACTCATAATGCAATCAGATTAAATTTAACCGTGACTTTTGAGAAAAAAAACCTGTTAATTAGCCAAAAATATAAGCGCGGTTTTAAGTTGCTATAGCAACTTCTTGTCTGGGAATAAATTGGTAGGATAGGTTGTTGTGTCTGGAACTTGACGTTACCATGGCAACGTCATTTTTACAGGCATGTTTTTCCAAATTTGTAATTTTTGTGTTGCCATTAATAAAAATTAACTTTAATTCAACTGTTTTCACCTCTTTTAGTTTTTTTTTTGCACTGTTTTGTAGATTTTGAGTATTTTTCAGTAATTTTGGGCGGTTTTCTGATGTTTTGGAAAAATTTTGAAATCCAAGATGGCGGATCCAAGATGGCGGCTGTTTTGACATCACGATGTAATTGTCACGTGATGTGACGTCATCACCGCATGTGACGTATATAAAAAGATAGATTTTTGGACATACTATGTATCCTATAAGTTTTATTGCGATTGCTCAAATATTCTGGAAGTTACGGAGGGGGGGGGGGGGCGTAGCTTCCTCCAAGGTTTGTTTTGACTAGAATTTTTGACTCTCTTGTGGTCTTTGAGGTCGGGTAACAATTAAAGCTGTCCTTCGATGTGCTACCGGACGTATCACATAATCCTCGGCGGTTTAGACTGTCTGCGACGCAGGCTATGAGAAGTAAATGTTGTAAAATATAAAAACACTCACCTAGCGATCGATCACCTTCCAAACAGAAGCGGTAAAACCACGCCAAGATGCTGTTCTTACATCGTCGACAACAGTGCCTTATTTAAACTTTTTTACATGCATTCGCATCCACATAAGGGACCGGTCATTATTTATGTAGAGTGGGGGGGAAGAAAAGAAGGGGGGGGGGGGGTCAAGGCTATTTCAGATTGGCTAGGGGGGGCTAAACTTTTTTATAAAGCAGTTTAGGGGGGGTCAGCAGTTTGAGGTATACAGTATTGTAAGAGGTGTTCACTGGCCAAGGTGGGTGAAACAGTTAAATGAATTAAACTTTCGATGGCTGTGAATGAAATCATCATTGTTCGATGAATTAAACTCGTACTTCATATTAAAACGTACATTACATTAGTACATTACCTTAGTCAGTCTTTTGTTGTCATACCGTCCTTATAATTCCAACTGACATGCGAAACTCGCCACACTTGTCGTTTTCTCTGAATGTTGTTCTCAAACGAATCAAACTTCATTCTGTTCATTCCGCGCTCGATTTTGAGCACTTCAGGGACGACGGTTTTGTTTTTCAAAACAGCAACGAACCTGTGCCAAAATGAACTTGCTCTCTTAATGCCTGTCTTCATCTTGAGAGTACCATTAATCTTTAGTGTCTTCGCATTTTGAATTTGACTCGGAATTAGTCTCTCTTGCTCGCTTCCATTTCGTATTCTGACTCCAAAAGACTGAGGTCCTCTCGATTATTTTGGATGCTCCGAATTTTTACAACTTCGATGCTATCATCAGCGATGAAGATGGCCTGATGATTCTTGTCCGGACGATTTAATCCTCACAAAACGGAAATTATGATGACCAACAAACAGTAATTGTAAATGCCGTTCGCTCGTCCTCTGCAGTTCTGCTTTTCTTCAAAAATTTGTTCAACCAATCAAAGGCGCGAATTGAAAAATAGTTCAACGTGATTGGCTACTTGTTCTAAAAATAGCCTACACGCGAAAGACATATCTCAAGGCCTATTACCAGAGATGTAGACTTCTGGTTATGGACTTCTGTGGAAACTTATGCGAAATGATTTAGGGATAGCCTCTTCGCGTGAACATCCGAAATGTTTGCCGACCTGAATATGATATATCGGATAAGAAGTCAAAAACAGCGAGAGTTGAAGAACTGTCTACGGTTCTTGCGGCTGATTAATTCAGCTGACATAAAGGTGGCTTGCTACAGTTTTACTTGTTTATACTTCAGTCATTTATAAACGAATTCGAAGTTGTATCGTTTTTCAGATCTTTCCGTAGGCTTACATATTTATAAATTCCATTATTTCTTAATGCTGCTTTCAAACCCCTTAACTTTAATCACTTTTGTACATTTTATACAGACGTGGTCTATTAAATGTTTGGTTTCAAATGCTGTGTCTTAGCTTATAGTGGAGTAAACTGTAAAATTCATTTTTGGATTTTCATTTTAAAAGAATATTAAATTATTGAGCTACATGTACTCGGATCAAAAACACGTTTCGCCTTGGCAAAATACTGCAAACTACACTTATACTGAGGAAAATCCCGCCAACTGAACAAGTCTAAACCAAAACTAGTAAAACTACTCAACGATACTGCACACTAAAATGAATTTATCCAACTGCTCTATTTTATTCGCTCGCATCGTTTATTTCAGTGAGTGTATGTTAAATCTCGTACGCGTGATTTAAGATTCGTAAACAATACTTTACGTCGGTTTCGTTGCGTGCTACCTGTGCCTGGGTGAGTGAGACTTTTTCTACCGCACATTTGCTTACCAGAAACGAAGATAATTCATTTAGTTCTCTACATAAAATTCTCTAAGGTATTAAGCAACGTGTACGAAACAGAATAGTTAATCGTGGAACCAAAACAAGACGGCTCAAACTACATTGTTCGCTTGTTAGATAGCGAGTACCACTTCTAAATCACAAACTGCCACTACTAACACAAAAAAATGCTTTAAAATAACTTGCATAACCGGCTCCCAATGAATTTGCCAGGTTTGTTTTGGGGCCGCGCTTTTCTGTTCTGGCGTGAACTCATTTTCTTTAGCCGCGTGTTGACTTTTTTGGCGCTGTTTTTTTTTGGTCTTGAGTTGATTGTGTTGCCTTGACTGTTTTGAAGTAAATCAAAACAAATTTCCTTGCCTTCATCGAGGTCCTTTTTTACACTGATTTGCTTTAGGAGGTTTATTATTGTACAGTAAAAAGTTGTAAAAAGTTTTTAAACTAAAATTGGATATGTGCACCTCCGTGCATACGTGGGGAACCCAATAAAGTGCAGGAACATCAAAACACTGTAAATTCAAGCAAAAAATTAATAAATAGGAGCTCCACTTTTAGTAAAAGTTTGCATGATAATCTGAAACAATTTCAAGATCGATACAAACCCTTTTGATACTTGCTACATGAAGACCATGCAAAAACTACAGAGTGTATTTATAGCACAGAAAACAGTGTATTGGGGCAGAGAGACCGGATAAAGTAAAACTGACATTGGCTACAAGATTCACGGCCATGTGACCGTCGACTAGTTCTAACCGCGGGATGGTCAGTCCTTGTTTAGTTAGCATCGATCTGGCTGCAATTAGGCCTTGGTTGGTTCCGGATGCTTGTTGGATGATTCCATAAACGCATGCTGCAACTCTATTCCCGAATGCGTCTCCGAATGAATGCAACTCTATGTACTCTATGTCCTCTCGGTAAAGGGCCAGTGATATCGGCATCTCAAAACTTTGAGGTAATCCGCTTTCCCACTTGATCGACGCCTTGGCTAGATCACGTGTTAGTTCTGCGTCCCAGGTTTTCTTTGTATCACAAACTTCACGAAAGATGAGCTTGCCGCTAAGTGTCTCTGGTGAGACAAGTCTGAGTGGATCATATATCTTAGCCAGCTTAGCTAAGATACCTCTCTTGGTTAGCATCGCCTTTTCAGCTGGGACTATGATACTAAGTGAATCTTGTTCTTTGTTCTCTGCTTGGCAAAGGTTGATTCTTCTTCTGGCTTCGAAGACTGAGCCGATTCGAGCTCGGGGTCATTAAAATGCCACTTGTGGAGGTTAAAACACTCATCTTAAAAGATCATTGAGGACTTGTCTTTCAGTTCTCGGGTTTCTTGCACTGTAGTTGATTCCGAAATTAGGTCATGGACGTACAGCTCTGTGCGAATCTTTGCCACTCCTTCTGGCTCTTTCTCCTCCCAGTTGCTGAGATGTGCTTCGATAACTCTCCCTAGCAAAAAGAGAGATGAAACAAGACCTAAAAGCGCCCTCGTGAATCTCAGAGTCTAAGGGCGAGTGTTCGTCTCGACGCCAATGAAATCTCATTGCATCGCGGTCGGTTTCTCTTACTCTCACTTGTAAAAATGCCTTTTGCAAATCGCCATTAAGGCTAGAGGATTGAACCTTCCTCTAACCAGTATGTTCCAGAGTTTGTTTTGCAGGGCGGACCTGCATGCAAACAATCGTTAAGCGATGGAGTGCCATCAAAGGCTCTCGCAGTGCGGTGGCTCGCACAACCGGTTTTTGCGGTATGTAGAATTCTCGTCCACCCACACGCGGCTCCCCTGTTCTCTCGACAACGCCCTCTTTCTTCTGATATTCAATGATTTTCGCGTATTCGCTTGTCAGGTTCTGGCGCTCAAGCCTTCTGTTTAGACTTCTAAGTCGGCGCAGGCTTCTCTCTTCGTTGTTCGGTAACACAGGATGATCACCTCGCCAGGGTAGACCCGTTGCATACCAACCCTCCTTATCTCGCACAAGTTGTTCTTTGAATTCAGCATACACGCCACTTTGGTTGTTCGGGGGTGTGTCAGACAAACCAATTATCCTCGTAATCCTCATGTGATGTTTGTGTTAGTAACATGTTTGCTAGGTCTAAAGGCTCTTTTCCAGGCAACATGATGATCCAGCCGAATTTTGTCAACTCAGCAACTGGCTGACCAGACTCGCCGATTTTCGGTGCGCTCTCCGTATTTAGTTTGGAATATTCGCCGGCTCCAAATAATAAGTGCACTGGTAGGCGACATTTCGTGTCCAGATCGTTTATTACGACTCCCGACAAGTGCGGATACCTTGCAATCATTTCCCGATACTTTGGGTTCTCCAGGAAAAGCAGCTCCCCCTTGTCTACTCTAGTGACTTCCACAGGCATTGAGAACTTTCTATTTATCTCAGTAATCTGAATCATCGCCAGCTCTACTTCTCTTGTTGACGTGCCCAACAACATCTCAATCTTTCGGACTTCTTTCTTTCGCTTGCCACTTGATATACGGTCTAAACGCTTGGCAGATGCATAGGAACTCTCCGCGCCTGTGTCCAACAAAGCTCGGCATTTGATTTCTTGCACTTATCCAAAGTGGATCACACGTTTTCGGTTTCCCTTGACATAAACGGGCCGTCCAAGCGTATCCAAACTTTGGACATTGAAGTGCAGTTGCTTATAGAACTCTTGACCGTTCTTGGATTCGTTAACCGGCAGTTCCATGATATTCTTGAAATTGGCGTTCACGATTTCTGTTGGCTGACCATATTCCGCTTCAAGAATAGCTTTCGCGTTTTTGTATCCCTCCTCAGTGAATGGTAGCCCATCAATATTAGTTCTCACATGCTTTTTCAATAGCTCCTTCAAATATCCAAATTTTGTCAAGGGTGCCAGGTTAGTTAGACTGCAAAACAGTCGTTTTTCCTCTAAAAGCATTAAACATTCGCGTATCAAAGGCGCGAAGCGCCGATTGTCACCCGAGCCTCACACGCCCGCGTCTCTCCCCAGTCTCACACTCCGTTTTTACATTGGGTTTAGACCTCTCGATTCGAAGACCGCTCGAGCGCGTTCGCAAAAAATACGGCTGTTTTGAAGTCTACAGGTTAGTGAAATCTATATATTTCGGAAGTAAATTTCCCCAGAGGGGAAGCCACTCATGTATTTTTCCGTTGAATTTCGTTATCGCTAATTTGGGAAGTTTGGCTGCTGAAGATAATTTGAGTTTCTCGGACGATTGAGCGGCGGCCTGCTGTTCTTCACGGTTCTTCTCAAATTTTTCTTTCTGCTCTAATAGCTCCCTCTCAAATGCCATTTTCATTTTGTGTTTCTCAATTGCTTGTTTCTCCTCTTCCTCCATGTCAATCGCTTTGATTTCTTTTTGTACCCTTCTCGTAATCTTGTCTGCTTTCGCGAGATGTTCCTCGATTTTTTGGTTCCTTGCTGTGAGGTCGTCTTCGCTTTAGCCCTTCGTAAATTTCTTCTCCTCGATTGTAGTCTTCAACGATTCCACATCAGTAACTACGCTCGTAATTGCTGTTTGGTGTCGGTCCAATGCCTGTCTGTCTCGTTTCTCGATAATTTCATCTGATTTGTTTAGCTTAAGGTGAAGCATTTTGATCTTGCCATCTAACTCTGCAAGTTTCTTTTCCGTCATTGTTACTTGGATCGGATTCTTGCTCTTGTTCGAGCGCTCTCACTGTTACACGTACCTGTCCCGTCGGAGGTGCCACTTGTGTTGTGAATTGCTTTAATGGTATTCCAAAACTTATCTACTTCATTTTTATCACTCAAAACTAAATGCTCAACGTGTGCTATTCTCTCGTTTCGAAGAAAACTCCTGTTACGAAAAAACCCGTCATATGATCCCTTAGCGTCAAAAAACCCCGAAATAAACACTAATTACTGCCACACCTATTGCGTAACATCAATTTCCGACATGACTATAAGCTGCCTGAGTGTCACTGAAAGTGATAAATGATCATAGCAGTGACTTTCCAACTTAAGCAATTGGAATAAAGAAGCCTGATATATTATATTCCAGCCTTATATTCGAACCCGTGACCTCCGCGATACCGGTGCGATGCTCTTCCAACTGAGCTATGAAGCCACACATTTGGAGCAAGGTCAATTGTGAGTTCTTTTTTAACCCGCGAGAGGAGTGAAATGACGTAATGTATATGAAATGATTCATATATGAACGGCGGATGTATATGAAAGCGATAAATGATCATCGTTTTGAATTTCAGTTTAAGCAATTGGAATAAAGAAGCCTGAAAAAACTCAGGGCTTCAACGGGATTCGAACCCGTGACCTCCGCGATACTGTTGCGATGCTCTACCAACTGTGCTATGAAGCCACACACTGTCACTGCAGAACAAGTAAGCTTAATTGCAGTACTTATATAGTTCAATTCAAGTATGCTATAATTTTTGCACATGGCACATTTTCTGCAGTGAGCTGAAGGGGAAACTGCAATAAACATGACCCGGTACCTTTGCATCTTCGCATGTTTTCTAACGCATCCCCACTGCTGTTTAAAGGATGTTGCACTTGCGTAACAACCGTGTAACTTGGCAACCAGATACTGTTATGGGCCCTTAACGAAACCAAATTGAACAAAATGAATGCGAAATTCGTTTTCCTCGCTGTCTTTTAAGGTATCAGGTGCCCTTTCAGACCGCTTCTCGAAAAGTCGCGAAATTCGCGCGCCTAATCCTAATTTAATCTCTCAAACTGCGTTCCTTTATTACTTAATAAATGTATATTTCTGATTTGGAGTCTATTTTTGTGAATTTTATGTCTGATTCCAGTTTTTTGACATTTTTTAACAAATGACCCATGATCATATCACGAGTTCCAACTCCCCGAGAATTTGATGGAATTTAAACTTATTGACATTTTTGTGAACCGCAGATGTTGTTCTTTAAAAAGGTGTCTGCGATTGGCGATTGGTTTCCTTGTTTTCGAAATATTGTATTTCAAAGTTTGGTTATTGGTTTTCGGGATGCTATCCGTGAGAAAATGCGAATATCTCCGAAACAAAGCCGAAAAATAAAATTCCCAGACACCTTATTTTAGCTGAGGTGTAAATCTCGCAACACGCGAAATTTGAAGTCAATCGAATAAAACCCGTCGATCTGACTTGGAGCTTCGAGAATATGCCGTAAATCGCAAAATTTTATTGCCGAGAAAACTGCGCCTAAAGTTTTTGGGCTCCCTGCAGGTAGGTGTTTGCTTAATTAGGCAAATCTGTCAGCGAAACCGTCGTCTTTTCATATTTGTTGTGCAAGTCCACTGGAAGCCACGAAATTCGATACAACACGGGCTCCAGGCGCACTCTAGAAGTTGAAACAACACGTGCTGATAATAACACGGTTATTTATCGGTAACTTTCAGTGAACCCGAAAGCATCGATGTTCTTTAGTTATGCTCACTTTCTTAATTTTATAGAACAATGAGCGTCCCAGGAAAGCAAAGAACAAAACGCGCCAGGGAAAAATACATGTATGCAAAGACCGCCGCCGCTACGAAAGATGCGGACAATAACAATGTCGTTCCTCCTCGAGACTTGCTTGTTGAAGAAATGATATTCTTTTATCTCAGTGTTAATTCTTCTTGGAAAGATCGTACATTTTCATGTAATACTTGTTGAACACGCATGATATGAAATCAATAACAGCTTTAAAAAAGTAATTCTTTGAAGATGGTTATTGTTTATTACAAACATATTCACCCTCCGCTTTTCGACGGAACAAAGAGCGAAGGGTTCTGTTAACGCTTTTCGCCTTTCCTGACACCTATTTACATATACGACCACTTACATTTACATATAACAAAACCTAAAGCGAAGAAAATATCTACCGCAGCGCGTTCCTGTTCGATCGAAAATGATTCGATAAAACCGCCAAGCTACGCAGGCTAATTCGACTCACGCGTTCGATATCGCGTGCCGGTTGATTGATGACATGCATCAATTACCTTGATGACAAACGAATAACAATGCAGTTCTACATTTTTACGAAAAAAAGCAATACAAAACGATAAAAACATATTTTTTATAATGGATTATGTTGCAGATTCGTATGAACTTTCATATTATGCGAAAATAAAAAATAGCATTTTTTCATGAAAAAAGAGCATCTGATACCTTAAGTTGCTTTAGAAAAAAAACTTGCATTTAATGGTTTACATGCCCGTTAATGTCGGCTTCGCGATTACTCCATTCGGACTGAACAGCACCGGGAACTAGTTACATTGGCTAATTCCCTTTGAGATCAGCCATCTTGGTTTTGGCGAGAAACTGGAGAGAGAATCGTTCTTTGGCTCAACTTCGGTGTAAGAACTTGTAAAACTCACCAGTGACGTAAAACAAAGAACAACAAAGACAACAAAAAACCTCGAAAAATATAGAGCTGGGAAAAACTCTTCAAAAGGAGAATTTCTTCGCTTGCTCTAAGAAAGTTGTGTCTCGGTAAACTGTGTTTGACTTTTTGCTGCTTTCGGATCTGGAGTGAGTGTTATACTTCATCAGTTACTGAATAAATATGACTCTAAAAATAGACGTAACCATCAAGCATCTGTTGCGTATTCCGATAATAAGGGTGCGTTCGTTTGGGATCAATCCGGAATAAGAATAATTGGAATAATGCAAGTTAGCGTTCGTTTGGCTGCTCTTCCTATTTTGGAATATTTGGATTTCCATTCCGGCTATTCTGCTCCCAGGAGCAGAATAGCCGGAATATATTCCAGAAGATATTCTTATTCCAGAATATTCCCAAACGAACGCGCCCTTAAACTAACGGGAACAGAGATGGCCAGGGATCAATCAGAAATCAAGTTTAACTGAACAAGAAATCGCCCAAGGAACTCTTAGCAAAATTCACCCGGACAGTAAGAAAGGATTTGTGACAATAAGTATTGTTTGCAATAGCCTTGATGTTATAAAGATCTGTCAGTGAGAAGCTATTCTTTGCGGATACTAATGAAGTAATTAGTTGGCGTTCGGACTACATTGATACGGTCCACATGAAACAGGACTAGTGTAAACAAAAAGAGAAAATTATATTTGATGAGCTCTCAGGCGGTGTGCGCACTGGGATCGCTATGCATCATGGTCGAAAGGAAAATTATGATTATTTGTGTCAAGTCGTGGTGGAGTGCACATCTTGTAGGAGACGACGAAGGCGAACAGTATTCGTTATATACGCTGCGAAAATCAGCGAATTGGCTATGTTTTCTTTAAAAGAACCTTATTGAACAAACAAGTTCGAGTTTAGTTGGGAAAACAGTCTCCGCTTCTTCAAACATACCGTTACTTTAATACATTCGCATGTTGGTTCATGTGAGCGAAGGATAAAATCTGCCCAGCCAATGCATCGATAGCCTACCAGCTACTGCAAGACGACCCAATACCTGGGCCCAATGTCACTTTGTTCGATCATTCACGATCAGTCTGCACTTTTTTAACTCTCGTTAAAGTCAGTGATCCCAAAACAATCATGAGCAAACTCAAGGTAAGATGGCCTGTTTGAAATGTTTTGATTTTCTGTCCATTCAGTGCCACCTTGAGTACTGAAATCGATTTGATCGTTTCGAGCTTTCAGCTGTCGAAACATTGCGTCAAAAAAGGCTTGATTTAAGGTGTCTCTCTACAGTTTTTTCTGGACCATACCAAACATTTTCATTTGGCCGTTTAGCAAACTTCCCGGACTCCGATCGATGTGAAATTTACACCAGTTATTGCAATTGGATTGAAGTTTGATATGATATATTTTTTAGGAAAATCGATATTTCCATGGCAACGACAGACAGAAAAACAAGATATCAGTTTTACTTGAATTCTACGCGAATAAGATTTGACGTAAAAAAGCTAACACCAGTATCTAAAACTATGGTGTACTGTACATCAAATATACAAGAATAAAAAAATTCTGCATGTTTGATTTCGAATAAATCGAAAATATATTTCAATGTATCTTTTCTTTTTTTAACCATTACCTGTGTTCAATGGACACATTTTATACATGTAAACAATAAACAGAAGTCAAGCATACAGACTTTTATTCAATTTTATTAATCTTAACATCTGAAAGCTAAGAAAATGATCTGGAAATTCGTGTTCTACATCAAAATCCTTTGACTTAACGTTAAATCGTTCCCATTTGACTTAAATGAACTCAAATAACTTCATCAAATTGCCAGTTTCACAAGAAGCCAATACATTATTTGATATTTCTTTAGGGTTGGCCTGTTGTTTTATATCGGCTATGTACCGATTTAAGACATTTTAAGCACCCCTGGTAACCTTAACAATGTTGGAGGAAACCGTTCGTCGCTATTTTATGATTTAACGAGTCACATCATGCGATCACTACTTATTTCTGTCACCTCTTCGAAGCCATATTTGACATCAAAACATGTCTGTTTAAATTCGGAAAAACTACAACACAACGCGGGGAGCGTTTGGGAGCGTTTATACCCTGACTTAGAACAAGCATTATAGAAACAGTTTATACCATTTTTTTCGTTCAGTGGGCAATGCACGAAAAATTATAGCTCACGACAAGACGAGTTCAAATTACACGATCGAACAGGATGAATTTTCGTTGCCCGCGTTTTTGCTGAAAATAATAGACATTCACAGACATTGCTTATTTTGTTGACAGAAATAGAATCTTAATGAGTTTTAGTTTTTATAACTTTAGAAAAGGAGCTCGGAAAAGAAATAATTCTGTCGATAAACGAAGCTTGTAACTTACGAAATTTTCCCAGCTTCGCCGCCATCTTGCTGAGTCCTTTCTCCCGCGCGAGTTTCGTATATTGTAAATCGAATGTCACGCTACAATATAACACAACTTTTATTGAACAATAACAACGGGAAGTCCACGATAAAACAAAAACCGTTCTTCAAAAGCAGCAAATCTATGAGGAAAATTTATTATTTGAATCAGTCTGTGGCACCATAACTGTTACTATCATATTTTATACAACAACCGAGTTAATGTGCGCATTGTGATTGGCTGATGCCTGTCATCTGTTAGAGTACAGACGCGCAAATGACGTCACTGCGTGGTGTGACTCGCGCGCGTGATTAGAGTTCATAGTCCAAATCAGTCTTCTCGGCAAAAACGAAAACAACAAGAGAAAGTTCAGCTTAATTATAAATCTACACAGAGGAACAATCTGCCAAATACTCTACAACTTTCGAGACATTTAACTGGGCTAAACAAGCTTGAAGTAGACAGTGACTGATCTGAAAAATTATCGAAAGTTGTAAGTGTTTGTCTGATGCTCGAGTAGTTTGACGACGCTACGGGAAATCCATGAATGGCAGTTGAACGCCGTTGAACGCTTACCTTAGTTAAACCTTACAGAGTACAAAGTGTACAAAGGGAATAAAGGTCAGTTTCTTTCGCTGACATTTTATTTTTCTTTCATATTGCGTATTTTAAAATCAGTTTAACAGTGCTTCGTGATTACGGAAAACTATCTCGAAATGAAAACAACCTAGGCTCACCAGTAGCGGCGCTTTTATAATAGCGATACTGAAGTGTACAGAAGTCTTGTTATTGTATAAAACAAATAGATTCCATTTTGCAGTGCGTCTGTTCAGTTATAGATCACAGAAGACGTCAAAATGTGGTCAGTGACCCACTCGCCTAGCGGGTCGTGGGCCACTTTTTTGTTCTTACCACATTTTGACGTCATCTGTGATCTATAACTGAACAGACGCACGGCAAAATGGAATCTATTTGTTAAATTTTAAAATCAACAGATCCTCGCAATGCTGTTTTAAAAATCTTAATCAACAATTTCAGCATTTAATTAATTCAGTATCCAGTGGGCTTCAACGTCATCGCTTGTGCATGCATTGCGTGCCGTTTATTATACCACCACTAGGGTTGATCATAAAATCTAGTAGGCTCGATTACCAGCCGCTGTTCGGGGAATGAGCCCGCGCTCCTCCCCGAAAAGACGGCTGGACGCGTGGATTGACCATTGTTGATTTCCACCAATCAGAACGTCGCCTGCTCAAATCGTGCAGGCAGAATAAATTATTTTTTTCTGGAACAGATTTCGAAATGACGAATGCGAGAGTGTACTTTGACAAGACACGCGTTCCTGTTTTGGAGCGCTTTAAACTTAAAACCTGGAAGATTTGCAACAAGAAAGCATTAGAGGAGCTGGATAATGGTGAAAATGATTTTGTAATTTAACCTACAGTCAGAACCGGTGGTTATTGACATCGTGAAAGAGACGGCGACATTCAAGTCCATTCCTGAGCCATTGCTGTTCGCAAATGTTGGAGCCACAACTAGATAGCTTCGCGTCTCTTAAATACAGACTCAATAGCTATTACGTGGTTAAGTTACAGCAGTCCCTGGTGAAGCCGGACAAAGATTAATATTTCATCCGTGATAAGATACAACGCATCTTGCAAGATTTGTAACAGTTTAATTAGACAGCCGAGCTTAGCTGTAATCATCAAGTAATCATCATCTAAAAATTTTCAAATCTTGTCCGTTCAGAGCGAACATTTTGCGAAGCCAAAATATCTTGCAAATAGAAGTGAGCCAAATCAAATTCAGTGTAATTTCAGTTCTGTCTTCCTAAATTATATCCCGCTTGTTCAATTTCTGTCCTAATGCTTTCAGAACAGAATTTATAAACTACATAGGCTTTACATAACAGAATTTGATACAGGATTTTGGCGGCGATGACCCCTCATACCATGGCTGACTCAAATTCTTGCAGTGAGAGCTCAACTTCTGCTAGCGACGCCACTGATTTTTAAAGAGCTATAGGAGGGGATATGTCAGGGGATGATTAAGAACCTTCTATGGTATTTCAACCCTGGCGTTTTGAGCCTCCAGGGAAAAACAGCGAGACAGAGAAAGGGAGGAAAATATCGAAACTCCTCACTGCCGCTGTGATTTCGACGGCGACGAATGGTGAGTGAATTGAAGTCCTAAATGTGCAGTTTCTTTCTCTATTACCTCAGCCAGCTGTTTGTGAGCTAAGTCAAACCTGAAAAGCCTTGTTATTATTTGCATGTACGCGAGAAGTTTAATTAAACATGCTTTTATACAACCAAACTGTTTGCTGCATTTTGTTGTTTATATTCGGTCTTCAAATATTGTAGAATGATTATGTAAACTGATTACTACCACAGGGACTATTACACGACCCTGCAGTGTGTGATTTTATACTTATCGGTATAATTAAGTTGTCATGTTTTTATTTTGCAATTTCTTATCTTTTTGCGAAAAACACCCCCACGAAAATAGGTAGGTACAAAACTCGGACCGGATCAACTCGGACCGGATCGGACCGGATCAACTCGGACCAGTCCGGGTCGGATCAGGTCGGATCAACTCGGATCGACTCGGATCGACAAAAAATAAATAAATTGAGAAATATATTAAATTTTTATATAATTGTAGGTTTAATTCCTCTCAGAAATGGGCCATTTACGCGCCATTTTGATTTTTTGATCGTTCACCGTCTTCACCCGCCATTTTGTTTTACTCGTGCCAGGTCAAGCAAATGTCTAGAGGTTTATATTAAGAACTGCACAGTTTTCTGTTTATAAAGTGTGACACCTCAAGCTCTATAATTTCCCACACGTTTCGCTAATGTGGTTTTTGGCTCATTTTTATTTGCAAGATGTGCTTTAAGCTCTCAAAGTGCCGTTCACTCTGGTAGGACAAGGACTGAAATATTCCGTGAAACTGTTGATTGCTTGCATTTATATTTGCGATGCCGGGCCCGGCTTTTTCATTATTACTGTTGCAAGATGTATTGATCTTATCACGGATGACATCTTTGTCTTTGTCCGGCCTCGCCAGAGACTGTTGTAGCTTTATTTTGAGAAAGCTAGAAGTTGGTTCTAGAGAGATATTCTCTGTTGTAAAGGTTATCTAAGGCGTTTTGTCTCATGAGCTCGATGTTTAGGTTTTACCTCCCTTGTTCGTTGTGTTACGTTCACCACGTTTCAAATGCAGTAAGTCTATATGACAAACGGAATAATACATGGTTGCATGGAAATGTGAAAATAGTGAGCGCGAAGACTCGAAGATAAATTTCATACTATTTTCACAACCAGGAGTTCCATGAACGTGTAACATCGCGCGCCTACTGTAAAAACAAACAAACAAACGAAAAACATTCTGAATGACAGACTCTATTTTTGGTTTGGGAATTGTTATTGAGGATTTTATCTTCCTCGCCCGCAGCAGGGAACAAAAGGAACTGGCACTAGTAAACAAAATGACGGGTGAGAACTTCGATTACATAGGTTACGCCGAAGATCTTCGGCGTGGATTTCGAAAGTTGGCGGCGTACTGGCGTACGATCGTATTCAGCGCGTTTTAACTGGCGTACAGATGACATATTTTATATAAGAAGAACAAAGAACCTTGGCGCAGACTTCACCGCGGTCAAATGTCTGAGGCTGTTTTTGTTTTCTTATTTCGAGAGAAATCATTCACGTTAACGTGGAAGCATCAGTAAGGATATGTAAAATGGCTGCTGAAGGTAAATATATTTTTCAGTTCCCTCAAGCGGGATTCTTTACTTTTAAAATGTTCCGCACCCAAACAAAATTGCTTTGATAATGGCGCTGACAGTCGGCATTTCGCCGTTTTCAAACACTAAAAATTTTTTTAGTAAAGTTCCAAACAATTTAGTAAACCAGGAGAATACTTGTTAAGTATCAAACTTTGAACAGTGAAAATTAAAACCTTATCTTTGAAGTAGTTTTCTTATTTTTTACGTTTTGCCGCTGTGAAGGCGCAGACTTTTAAAACCTTTGCGTATCTTCGGCGTTGGGTGTACACAGAATGCACCCTGGCGTGTATTTCAAACTTGTGCAGCGCACTGGCGTACAATCGTAGTCGGCACCTTTTAACTGATAAAGGGCCTTGGCGTAGACCTATCAAAAAACTTGGCGTATCTTCGGCGTGGCGTTATCACGAAATGCACCCTGTTTTGTCAAGTTACAGAGTTCCAAACGCTGCAAAGCTTACTGTATATGGCCTATTTCAGAGAGAAGTCAAACCTACAATTTGGGTAAAAAAAAAATTCATGTGTTGTCGATCTGAGTCGATCCGAGTTGATCCGACCTGATCCGACCCGGACTGGTCCGAGTTGATCCGGTCCGATCCGGTCCGAGTTGATCCGGTCCGAGTTTTGTACCTGCCTCCACGAAAATTGTGCTCTGTTTGGCTCCTTATTACTTTCGCGTTTGCTTGCGTTTTAATTCATGGTTTGCATTTGAAATGGTCGTTGCGCTCTTCGTGTCTTACAACCTTTGGCATGTTTTCCTTTAGTTATCTCGTCAACTGGCATCTGCTCGAATCTGCACACGAAACTGTTTCGTGGTCAGGCTAGGGAGGGTGAAGGGAAAGAGCGTGACACGCTTTCATACCCGGGTTTCATACTACACCGCAGGTTGCCTAATTTACAACAATTGTTTCTCAAAAGGAATCACAGAATAGGTACTACACGCAACACTTCTTCTCTTAGTTATCCGGATATTGTTTTATATTTGATTCCCCATTTTTTCGCATAATTTTATATCCCGCGAGAGCGCCTCTGCTAGCGCGCGGGGTAGTGAATTTGTCTGGTTTCTTATTGCGCAATACTGACCTGCACGCAAATCACGCGCGCCTTTCGAAGGCATATACTTCAAAAAACACTACATTTGCTGGTGCGAATTGCTTTCTATTTTGCCAATTAACAGGAGGAGAAATCTGAGGGTGGCTACAAATTTCTTAACGGAGGCAAAATATAAGGCCCAGGGGTTTTGCAAGCTAAAATCTGCGAGCTAAGTAAAAATCAGAAACTTTGTATGTTATAAAATAAACTAGACATGTCATAATTTAAGTTTTTTTTTTGCTGCCGACATGAATTCCCGATTACAACGTTGGTCAAGTAGATACAAGAGTTTCATTGCTTTGTCAACGTCTGCAGTACAGTATCAACAGTTTTTACAGTGCAATGAATGGATACATTGTGTGTGACAGAATTTTGTCATGTCATGAATAGCGTGACCAAAGTGACGCGGAATATTTTTGACCACACGCTGGGGGCTAAAGTACCTTCCCCAGGCTGCTTGAAAAATGAAAAAATCACAAGAAATTTTGGTCGAATAGTGTGTCTAACAACATAACAGCTTCCAGCAGCGTATTCAACATTGTCACATCACGATATGTGGACTGCTACTAAGTGTGCTTGAAAATGGACCGAAACCATAGCAGCGTGCACGTAAACATAGATGCATACCACGCGCGCGATATGTGTCGTGTCCGCCTACGCATCCAGCTTGCGTGATTTCCTTATCAAGAGTATGAGTTATCATCAGTCAGCATTCTGTTATCCTCAAGCAAGACTACGCTGAGTTTCGATCCTTTAAGTTGATCTCTTCAGTTGCTACTGTGTTAGTGTCTAGAAAGCTAGGAATCGACGTCCAGTGAAGACTGTTCTCATTCCGTAATTTGAGGTGTGGTTAAGATACCTTTGTACCGGATCGCAAATGGAGGATTATTATTGGCTAGTTTAAAACTGACAATGGTGTAGTTTTTTTAATTTTTATTTGTTTCCTTTTAATTTATTTTTTGTTTTCAGCCCGCAGCTCGCAGTTTTCAGGTCTCTCACTCCCCAGGTCCCAAAATATATCGGTCTTGTTCCGAACGCGTGGATTTCGCTTACATATAGACGCTATTCCTGCTTATAAATGAAGAGATTTCTGACAAATTATGGGAGTCAGCACTCGCAGACCCTTTTCAAGGAAAGGAATCTTTATCACGATATGGTGCAAGAGAGGATGCATCGTGTTATAAAGCTATGTACATTTGCTGACCTTAGAAGGCCGATTAATCTGACGGATTTGTTTCGTTTCACAAACACATGATTAAGTCTTTTTAAGTTTATTTCCTTTCATATTGAAGCACTGAAGCACTACCTTTTTTATCTTGGACATCATTGAACAGCATAGGGTCTTTCTCTCCTTGTCATTCTCATTTATGAAGAGAAGCTTGGCGTGTTTTCCTCTTATCGGAAGCAAAAGCAAATCTGCCTTCCACACCTGTGACGTAGCATCACGTGACGTACCAAAATCCGAACGTTTTCAAAATGGCCGCCAAATTGGCGTAAAAGAAAATTCGTAGTAAATTCATTTTGGCTGATATCTTTAAAATTTTACATTCTAAAGATTCCTGTTGCTATAAACAACTATAGAAAAAATAAAAAAATGGGGTAAATTTCCCAAGAGTTGCCCTTTAACAAGGTCAAAGACAGACCTCAAGCTAAGCAACCCAGATAAGAAGATGTGGTGATATTCGGCCGGGATGGGAGCTGAAAACAGGAGCGGTAAGCGGGAATTTCAAGAAAGAGCAAGAGCGGGATTTTGTGTTTTTATCCAGTCGCGATGCCAGAATCTTTACGGAAAGTTTTTTCGTAACTGCATAAAATGTAATTAACAAGAGTTTACTGGAACAAATTGCTTGATCTGTGTAGCGGTGTAGGGTTTCAAGTACGAAATACCTTAAAGGAACCCTCCACTGTTTTCAGTTACAAGTATCGCTAAAAATGTTCCAAATGTGTTAATTAATAGATCTATATTGATAAAATGACTTACCTAGCGAACTGATTTTTTATCGATTTTCGAAGAAGAGCCTTTCAGCCTCTTCGAAATTCCCGCTGCCGCCATCTTGAATAGCATGCAGTGGACTGTGGGCATTGATGACGTATCGTGGTTACTCTCTCCAATCTCTGCTCTATGAATTCGAGATAATTTGGTAAACATGTAGCAGATTTTGCCATATCACCTGAACCTAGAGTACTCTTCTAAAGAAGAACGACCAGAGAATGCATCATAACAAGAAGAAGAGGAGGAGGAAGGTTCAATTTTAAAGTAAGAAAATGTCGATCGCCATCGAACACGTCTTTAGACCGCTTATGCGAACGATGTTCTGCACTGCCGATCGAGAAGCCATCAGTGTGTTGCAAAGAGCTGGCATTTTTGTCGAAAGATGAAGGTACACAGTGATGCAGAAAGGTCATCTATGCTCTGTGTTTTTGTTTCGTTAAGTATTTGTATGATTTTAAAAGTGAAATAAATTTGATGAATGGAACTGAACTGTTGATGTTTTGCTCGTTTGTAAATAAAAGCCACTCGATTCTTTAAAAATGTTTCTTCATTGTGGCCCGATATTTTTTAAAATTCATCAGAAAGAAGAGTAGAGTTCCAGGTTTAAAGAGTACTGTAGGTCCAGGTGATATGTGGTTGATATGGCAAAATCTGCGACATGTTTTATACCAATTCATCCAGCAGAGATTGGAGCGAGCAACCACGCTACGTAATCAATACCAACAGTCCATTGCGCGCTATTCAAGATGGCGGCTGCGGGAATTACGAAGAGGCTGAGAGGCTCTTCTTTGAAAATCAATAAAAAAATCAGTTCGCTAGGTAAGGAATTTTTTTAATATAGGATCTACTAATGAGCACATTCGGAACTTGTAGAAACAGTGGAGGGTTCCTTTAATAGTGTAGTGTGTCAAATTTATATAGTTGCGATTACACATCGTCCTTTTACAATGGTAAAAGCACAGGTAGCCCAAGCTCGATATATGAGTAGCTTTCATGTTGACCTTTGCATTGTTACGTAATTCGAGCAATTTGCATATTTATAAGGGTTTGTATGGGGAAAGAAATAAAGCCGAAAAGAACGAAAAATTAACCGTTGAATTACAATAAAAACTGCTCACC
The DNA here is from genome assembly GCA_963693305.1 of Meandrina meandrites. NCBI lineage: Eukaryota > Metazoa > Cnidaria > Anthozoa > Scleractinia > Meandrinidae > Meandrina > Meandrina meandrites. The sequence goes on along the minus strand of OY855911.1, from coordinate 16,503,406 downwards.
TGAACTCTTGCGTTACTTTTCTTGTGTGCTGTGTGGTTTTTAACCGATTTGGTGCGATTTAGTGCAGTTTTAGTTCCAATGGTTGCTCTCTCTATATATCCTTTCCCAAGGTTGGGTACTCCAACGAAGCAGTCGAGCCGATCCGCTGACGGAAAACGGCCGTAAATTCGCTCCAACAGCTCCAGCCGTCTCCAAACTCCGGGTAGATCACGGACGATAGATACTTTTTCCATTCCTGTCCTTTGTTTCCGTTGAATTTTCACACAAACCGAATAAAACATCGCCAATCGCTAAAAACTTTCCCTCTTGAAGCCATCGGGAGAGGCTTGATTCAAACTCCGCGTTACCCAAACGGCCAACAGATAGCTTAGCGACCCGGCCTAAGACTCGAATTACTTCCACTCCGGGTGGGTGAGAGTCCTTTGCTCCCATTGACAATCAATACCCTGAGACCCGGCCCACGCAATCGCTTACTTGTAACCATTGTTCCCATTAACCAATGGCAGCGAAGTTGGATAATTTGAATTTTAAGTGGAGATTCCCTTCTGCCTTTTCAAAACAAGCTGGCTTGAAGCATGTCTTCTCCAAAACGGTGTGGAATCGGTTTAGAGAACGTAGAGAAAGATTCCTCAAAGAAACAAACGTCACCGGAGTGGAAATTGTGGTGAGTATAAATCCACATGTACTGTATTCTCGCGGAAAATAGCCAAACTGTTATTATACTTTAAACCAGTTTAAAAACTGCTTCTTCCTGAACAGCCCTCCTTCTTTATTATTTTGATTTTTCGAACAGTTGTCAAAAGGACGGCAGAAAAAATTCCAGGGCTGTATGAGCAAAAATATACTGCAAGGCAACATATATATCGGATGTTTATTCTCAAGCGTTCGATTCGCTAAATGATTCCATATCGTTTTATAGGATTTTGGAAAATTACGAGTATGCCAAGGACGAAATGGTTTTCTTGAATGAAATCATTCAACATTCAGGGCAAGAAAAGGAAAATTTTAGCAAGGATTTATCCCGCTGCACTCTGGGTTGCTTGATAAAAGATACATTCGACGAAGAAGTACGACTAGTACAACGAGGGCCAAGAGGAAATAAACAGCGCGCATACTTAAACCTCCAGCGCATACAAAAATCAGGAACCGAGGTTTGTTCAAGCTCCCACAGCCTCTGCAGTATATTTCCTTCCCTCGAGCTGCCAAGTGGTTGGCATTCTATTAAGGATGGATCGGATCAAGTTAGTTTTATTCGCCACGAAATCTGGGATTTCAGTAAGCAGCGAGGGACTACTGAACTGAGAGTGAATCAGATTTCCCCATCGGAGATCACGCTCCAAGTAAAGTCGCATGGGTGCAGTGTCGACTTTAAAAAAGATCTTGGTCTGGAGCGATTCCTAAAAAAATTGTCATTTGAAAGGCAAATATTACTTGCCATCAAATTTATTGAGCACTCAAATCTTTGTTTTGGTTTTCCCTTAAATGACTCTGAAAGGGTTATGACCATGTTGCCCCACCTTACTGGGGTGTTTGAAAGCACGAGTGATGGGCTCAAAGAATGCAATAGAGTTTTCGCTCAAAATTGCCAGGTGCTGTTGTCCGGTCCGTCAAAGATTTGCCACAGTTGCGCGCGTCTACTGACAGTGGACACAAACCGCAGGAAAAGAAAGGCAAATCAGACAACAGTCAGTCCCGCTTGTAATAAGCGGTTCATGACCAAAGAAGAGGTAGAGTACCAGCTGAAGAGGGAACAAATGGCAAGAAGAATTGCAGAAAAAAGGGAAGCCTATTGGCGAGAGAAGTTTGAAAAAGAGTCAGTTTTTGTGGATGACGAAGATCAGCAGGATTTGCTTCAAATGAGTAGTTCACTCAAACAAAATGATTTCCCTGAAGATTTGCAATGCCTGTGGCAGCAGCAACAAAAGATCCTCAGTACAAAGAGCTAGAATGGTTACCGGTGGCACCCAAAGTAGGTTAAAAGAAATTGTTTGCATACTGCTTCGTTGGAGTACCCAACCTTGGGAAAGGATATATAGAGAGAGCAACCATTGGAACTAAAACTGCACTAAATCGCACCAAATCGGTTAAAAAACCACACAGCACACAAGAAAAGTAACGCAAGAGTCCAGGTGAGCAGTTTTTATTGTAATTCAACGGTTAATTTTTCGTTCTTTTCGGCTTTATTTCTTTCCCCGTACAAACCCTTATAAATATGCAAATTGCTCGAATTACGTAACAATGCAAAGGTCAACATGAAAGCTACTCATATATCGAGCTTGGGCTACCTGTGGTAAAAGGGCTCTTTACCTCGGGAAACTCACAAATAGAGAGGACGTTTTTTGGTAAAAATCATAAATATGTGCTCTGTCATCTTGTTTTTCCGCGTGCTTTGTAATTTTGTTTTCCCGGGTGTTTTGTCATTTTCATGGCATGTTCGCCATTTTTATTTCCCGCTTATGATTAAGAAGACTAAACATTTTCTCAGCAAAATGTTCCCCCATGCAAGGTAAATTTATCGCGGTGTATTTCCATGGATACATCAAAAAGAACAAAAGAATCGCCCATGAAAGTTACCGAGGCACATAGATAGGTTTTCCAAGTACCCCAAGATAAAATGACCAATCGCGAGGCAAACCTCAAAGATAAGCAAATAAAATAAACAGAGAAATTTGAAATTAAATATGATGGCGCGAGGTTTAGATTTCCGGAGGTCAACTTTGCGTGTTCAAGGCAACAAAAACGTGGTCTTTCTTAGAATCATGGCTTGATGGCTTGCTGATTTGTAAGTAAATGCTATTTTTTGGAAATTTGGCGTTTAAATACAACACTAGTCAAGGAAGATCTATAGTGCATTTTCTTATATGTATTTCGATTTCATCTCTAGGTTTAGAAACATCCAACAAAGAGATTTATATAAACGGAGTCTTCGCCTTGTATTTCTTCGCTCTCTGAAACACTGACATAACAAAGCAGTAGAGGACTGTCGAAAGAGTATAAATAATAAAAGCGAGATGATGCTAGCAACCTCTAGCAAGCACCCTCGAATTACCCATTTTCACATTTTGCGCCGAAAACAGTATGAAACATTAACCTTGGTAAAGTGTTAAGTGTGAGACCGCAAACACCTCGGTAACGTATTCCTGCGGTGAGTTTACCTTGGTGTTATTTACCTTGGGAATGCCATTTGCCTGGGTATGTGTAAAACGTTCGTTACAAACATATCGGCATTTCTCTTTTCAGCGTTTTCGTCACAAGAAACATGTATGAAATACTCTATTTTCTGATATTGTTCTTTGATCGTTAATCAAAAGCACTATGTGCAACGACTGTTTTTTTTTGGAAGTGGCAATGAGCTACTGAACTCAGAAAATGAATTATTAATAAATGAGGATTTATCAAATCGCAACGCGGTCTAGCGTGCATCGCTACGTCACACCTGACAACGTTGGAGTTCGGGGTCCAGATTAGAGAAAATAACTCTAGTAAAAACTTCTACACCGATCCATTAGTATCAAGCACAATAATATCAACCTATTTGGTAAATAAAATAAAGACACGGCAACTGGTTGTCCTTTGTGGTTCGTTGCGCAACAAATGAGTGGCCTGTAATCTCCAGCAAAGTGAACATTATGGGTGTCAAATACTGTATGCTACAAACGACAACAAAGGTCAAACAAAATGAACAGAATTGAAAATAAATTTTATTAAACGCTAATTTTGTACTTGAATTTTGTACTTGGACAGTTTGCACCCTAGACTGTTACAAGCCGGAACACGAAATTGTCATGCCAAAAGACCCGAAACTACAGGAGTTGCGTTACGTCTGTCAACCATCTGTCAAACCCTTTTGTATTCTCGATTAAAATAGATCTTTCGCAATGCGTTGATTACAGTCAGTACAGTAAACTCTGCAGTCACAGCGAGAATCTTAGCTTTTTGAGCGCAGCTCCCAGTGGCTTTGCTGAGTTGTACAACGTTTGTACGGCTAAGTATATTGTTGATGTCGTTGCAATGATTTCTTCGCCGATGATTGTAAATTTGAGCCGCGAAGTCTGATTTTGTGATGGAGTCGGTGACACGTGGAACGACTTTTTGGTTGAATTCGATTGCGTGGACATCTGCATAACTTTGGAGGCAAGTTGTTTTCTTCTCTGTATTTTTATGCGTGCTTGGAAATATATGATCGCTTTTATCGATCCGCGCATCTGTCGTTCTGCAACTTTGAGCTTTGATCGCTCGAGTAGCTAGTAGCGGCTGCCGGCCGTTATACATGCATGACTTGTAAAGATCTATACGGATTTACGTTGTTTGTACTCGTTTGACTCTCTTTTCGGTGGAATCTCAAGGATTGTAAAGGTTGAAATATTTAGTGTGATTTCTAGAACGCGAAATCGATTGTACACCCACACTGAAACATGTCGATGACTACTTCGGAGCGAGTAGGTGCATGAACTTTAATACGAGAGAACTTTACGAGCGAACTCTTCCGAGTGAAACCTTTATCAGAAGCCTAGATTTTATAGTGAGCTATCTATATAATGGAGTTTGAAACGCTAAGAGAATCGTCAATACTTGCGGGAACTGACGCTGTTGAGCACTCAAGCATTTCGAAAAACTGGACTACAGACATGCAACAGAGTTTTCCTTATCAACACAAGAATCTTCTCGAAGATGCAATGGACACCATATTTAAGCTTAGTTGCGCTCTAAAAGAAGACACGAAAAACGAAATGAGTACCTCAAGCAGCTTTTGGGTAACTATATTCTTTCTTTCAATTTTTGCTTTTATAGTATTGGTTTCATCGGGTTTATCTTGCTTTGTTTTTATCGTTTCAATTATTGTAACAGCATATGCTCTTGTCTAGCACTTCATGTCGTATGTAGATGGCTATGTAGAGAATGTTGTTATTTCGGCATTTGATGATTGTGATATCTTAGACAAAGCTATTTACTCAACCGGAAATGTAAACAATTATTCAATGGTGACAATAAAAGCGAGAAAAGACATGAGATCTCGCAATGCGAAGTATGTTTACTATAATTATTGTCGTGTAAGGTTATGTAAACAGCGTGATCCAAGGTAATTTTTTAAAGAGAAGCCCGAGTACACACGTACGCAGTTAAGCGTCTAGTTCATTTTGATTTGCATTGGGAGTAAAAGAAGCAAGTTCCAAGCAGACAAATTCAAGTTTGCGTGTTGTTTGCGTGTTTTCATGCTAGCGTGTGTACACCCTTTTCTCTGTACAGCGTTTACGATTGACGTTCAATTTCCGGAATGTGTTTTGATAGTGCCATGAGCAGGTTTGATTGCTGTGAAGATTAAGCGTCGCATAAAATTTATTTTGAAATCGGCTAGGTTGACCTTTGTCGCGTGACACTGATAATCTTCTGTCAGCTAGCGATTACACAAACTTCGCTTTCAATTTCGCTTTCACCGTCACATGCAAACTTAAGAAAATTCTGTTGATTTTTCTTTAGGGCAGAAACAACATACACCTGATTTAAGGTAAAATAAAAATAAAATATGTTCACAATCGATTTTCAAATTATCATCACATACCCATCGAAACAAAACCATCAGCGCCTAAAGTACAATGGTCTGTCATCGGTCTTAATAAACCGCAACGTCAAACTGAGAGTAGCGTTACATGTAGGTCTGCCAACCATCTGTCAACGGCCTTTTGTTTACAGATGATCGACTGAAGGAGTGAAGGAAGGAAGGAAGGAAGGAAGGAAGGAAGGAAGGAAGGAAGGAAGGAAGGAAGGAAGGAAGGAAGGAAGGAAGGAAGGAAGGAAGGAAGGAAGGAAGGATGGCTTCAAATCGCCCCTCAATCCGTAACTCCCGTTTTGCATACGCAAAAACAGTCGTAAAAACGGGCAATAAATAACAAAAGAAATGGAAAACAGCGCAAAACGTCGGCGCAAGGAGGTGACGTGCGGGACGAGTGCTTCGAGTAACGCTCAATTGACTCTCTCAATTCCTCTTGCGTTCAATTTGGGTCGGAAATAGAGAGGACGTTTTTTGGTAAAACAACTACAGAGCTCCAGCAAACTGTCTAGATTGGTCGCCATTAGACTGCACTTGAGATATTGTGGAAGGATTTTGACTTCTCAAGTTGAATAATTGCGGGCTTTAATTGTGACTGTGCTGTAATGCTTTGTAGCCATGCCTCCAGAGGACACGTGACGTTATCGAATAAAAGTATATTTTATCGAATGAAAATATATTTTATCGAATTAAAATATATGTTATTGAATGAAAATATATGTTATCGAATGAAAAGATATTTTATCGAATGAAAATATTTCGGTATCAAATGAAAATATTTCAGTATCGAATTTTGCTACTTTTCGGCAACCATAGTCCCTCGCTTTAAGTTTTACTTTCTTAAAGCCCGTTTTCGGTAATTAGGTTTTATTTTCGTTGCTCGTCTCGCAACTTCGTCGCTCGTAAGAGTCAACCTATGACAAGACTAGGTTTCCCGAAGGTTTTCCGCAACTCTCTTATGTCACATTTCCATTGTAAAGACCAAATT
>OY855911.1:16339370-16491870 GCA_963693305.1 Meandrina meandrites | reverse complement strand
TACAAACTTCTACGATAGGTATTTTTTAACTAAAGGGGGATGGTCAATATCAAACCTGTAAGAGGCCTGCCCAGGTCAAGTTATTTCTGAAGTATGGCCGCCATTTTGGGCGACTTCGTTCGCACGTATGTATGTATGTAGAGCGCACGCGCCCGCGAGCCATGCCGCTTGCCAAGATGACCATGAAAACTCAAACGCATGGTTTTCTCAATTTCTATCCTCGCACGGTAGAACGAGAAAAAAAACTTCCTTCAGATGAGTAGGATTTTCAAAAAAATTCTTCACCGAAAATTTTTACCCCCCCCCCCCCCCCCCTCCGGGTATTTATACCATGCCATAGAAAATACAGCCAATCAGGATACAGGAAAGCCGTTGTATATTCGACGTTATTATATGGCCGTGTCTCACAAAGACTGGAAACTACCAAATTCGCGAATTTGATTGGCTAAAATCGATACTGACCGCGGTGTAGATTTTCCCATCTAGACCGGCATCTAGACCGGTTGCACTTACGTTGAGAGGTTTCCAAAAAAATATAAAATGCAAAAACGTGGACTTTTGTCTACTAAAAAAATTCTTCTTTAGTATGGTGCGGTGTTCACTTCTTGAGTTGAATGAAACACGCGAGGAAAGCGAGCGAGAAAGTTTTCTTCTGAAGATTTTCCTCGGACAATCTCCTCGTAAATCGTCTTTTCATCCTGGGAAATTGTGACAACAATTAAGGTGTACGGGAAGATCTAAAACAATTGCTTTTCTGGAAATTATACGCCTTGTGCAAGACGAGCGAAGCAAGTGTTTACATTATCGCTTAGGTTAAAAGAGCAACAACCTCTCACTGCCAACGTTGGCATTTAATGAGGGTTGTAGCTCTTGAATGAATAAGGTCTCTTTTATTTTACAATGGAGGTCAGTTTCGCCGGACGCTAGAATGTCAAAATGATCCCATTTGATGTTATGGCCCGTGGTAATGATATGATCAGCGATAGCTGATAGATGATCGCTGACGTTTCGTATGCTATGCAACATACAGTTTCAAAAGTATGACCGTTACAAAATTTTATCGACTATTATATATTGTTATGAAAAGGGTCTGGAACCTAGACTGAGACAATTGATCTACAGCAGTAACTTAATATTATCGCTTAGGTTAAAAGAGCAACAACCTCTCACTCTCAACCTCCATTGTAAAATAAAAGAGACCTTATTCATTCAAGAGCTACAACCCTCATTAAATGCCAACGTTAGCAGTGAGAGGTTGTTGCTCTTTTAACCTAAGCGATAATATTAAGTTACTGCTGTAGATCAATTGTCTCAGTCTAGGTTCCAGACCCTTTTCATAACAATATATAATAGTCGTTAAAATTTTGTAACGGTCATACTTTTGAAACTGTATGTTGCATAGCATACGAAACGTCAGCGATCATCTATCAGCTATCGCTGATCATATCATTACCACGGGCCATAACATCAAATGGGATCATTTTGACATTCTAGCGTCCGGCAAAACTGACCTCCATTGTAAAATAGAAGAGACCTTATTCATTCAAGAGCTACAACCCTCATTAAATGCCAACGTTGGCAGTGAGAGGTTGTTGCTCTTTTAACCTAAGCGATAATATTAAGTTACTGCTGTAGATCAATTGTCTCAGTCTAGGTTCCAGACCCTTTTCATAACAATATATAATAGTCGTTAAAATTTTGTAACGGTCATACTTTTGAAACTGTATGTTGCATAGCATACGAAACGTCAGCGATCATCTATCAGCTATCGCTGATCATATCATTACCACGGGCCATAACATCAAATGGGATCATTTTGACATTCTAGCGTCCGGCAAAACTGACCTCCATTGTAAAATAGAAGAGACCTTATTCATTCAAGAGCTACAACCCTCATTAAATGCCAACGTTGGCAGTGAGAGGTTGTTGCTCTTTTAACCTAAGCGATAATATTAAGTTACTGCTGTAGATCAATTCTTCACCTTGGGCTGCCACCTTGCCGTGGTGGTGAAGCTTGTGTGTCTCAATGACCCAGAGAGCTGTGCCGGCGGGGACTTTGGTCCCTGGCAGGTCTAACCATGCCGGATTGGTCGAAGGGTAGAGGCCAGACGAAGAACAGCCCCTGGTCCTCCAGGTTGGGGGTTGGGCTGCGGGCTGATAACCCGCTCCTGTAAAAAACACATTATTACCGAAACCAGAAGCAGAATAATTTCAAATGATCTGGGGGACGTAGTGGTCACTCCTCATACCATGAGAAGTTCGATGATGCATGGGGGTGAAAGCCACACGGAAGCCCTTGGGCAGATGAGACCACTAGTCCACCCAAAGAACGTCATGAAGATAGGGAATTGGAACATGAGAACGCTATACCAGAGCGGTAACATAGCACAGGCATCAAGAGAGATGAAGAAGAGGGGTATTGACATCATGGGAATTAGTGAGACACATTGGACAGGACAAGGAAAAGTAGTACTGCAGAGGGGAGACATTATCATACACTCTGGCAGAGAAGATGACAACCACAGAGGCGGAGTAGGAATACTGATGACCAGATTTGCAGCAAGATCACTCATGGATTGGACGCCAATAAGCGAAAGGATAATTACAGCCAGGTTCTATTCCAAGCATGTTAAGATGACGATTGTACATGTATATGCACCAACAGAGGACGCAGAAGAGACTGTAAAGGATGAATTCTACGAGAGGCTACAGGATGTGTTGAATAACAAAAAAGAACATGATATGCTGGTAATCACAGGTGATATGAACGCAAAAGTCGGTGAAGATAATAATAAAGATATTTTAACAGGGAGCCCACATCACAAAAAGGTGGTTTTCAGTAGGGCCCTGTTTAAAATAAGTAACAAATACGATAAAATGATTTAAAAGTGAAAAGTTAAAAATAGATCGGGGGAGGATGTAAAAAGATAAATTAAAAAAATGAGTATAAGAAATTTACAAAACTTATTAAATATTTCTAATAAGTCTTTTAAAAGTTAAAATGTCAAAAGTGCTTTTTGCTTTGTCGGGTAAAATGTTCCATTCGTGAGCAGCTTGATTAATAAATCGGTTCTGGCCCCAGGAGCGACATGACTTGGGTCTACAAATGTCATTTCTTCCACGAGTATTATAATTATGAATGTCTTTAAAGCTATAAAGATTAAAATCCCAGTCAATCAAGCCATTCAAGGCCTTAAAAAACAATATTAATCTATGAAGTCTTCTTCTTTCCATTAAATTATCCCAGCCAAGCTGATGGAGCGCCTCAGTAGCAGATGAATGCCGTGGCATATCGAGTACGAATTTGGCAGCTAAATTTTGCAGAACTTGGACTCTCTTCATAAGAGTCAAATTAGCTTTGTCTCCCCATGTGACATCCGCATAGTCTAACAGAGGTATTATAGTTGATTTAACCAAAAGTTCTCTGATATCTCTTGGAAGAAAATACTTAATTCTTCGTAGTAATCCCAACCTTTGCAAAACCTTGCTACGGAGGTTTTCTATATGATCTGTCCAAGTCAGATTCTCGTTTATGATTACACCCAGATACTTATAAGAATTTACTCGATCCAGCCTTCTGTCATTGATTGACAAGGCCACCTCGCTGAAATAAGAAAGCTTCTTGGGGCCACCGATGAGCATGAATTTAGATTTCGAAACATTTAATGTCAGTTTGTGTTCGTGAAGCCACTCTGCTAGTATGACAAGGTCTTCATTTAGCATGGTCTGTAAACCAAAAGCTGATTCTGAGGAGCAGTGAAGGGCCGTATCATCAGCGAATAATGTAACAGTACTGTTCCGAAGGACGGTAGGTAGATCATTGATGTAGATGGTAAACCAGGGGGGGCTGGCAGCGGGGCCTGGGACCGAGTTTAATGATTGCCCCAGCAAAGAAATCTGGCCGAGTGAGACTAAGTACGAGTTTGTTGCAAACAAATATGGCGGACACAGGGGAAAATGTGATAAGGGACGCGTTTTGGGTTTGCTTAAGGTTTCAGTCACTTCCTTTTTGCGTTATGACCCACAGAAGGTGAAGAGGATTAAGTAAGTAAGTAAGCTATAACGGTATTCAGTCGCTTTGTGCCTAAAGGTACTTTTGGAACGAAGAAACTCCAACCGACGGCTGACCATGGCGAAAAAATATTTGAGGTAAGGACATGTTTGTTGTTTCTCCGCTTTATGCACATAGAGCGAGACATTGTGTTGCCGTTTTATTGCATTATTTATTAACTAAACTGTTTTATGTGCAGATATGAACGAAATAAGCTTAAAGACGATAACTCGTCAAACAAGAACATCTCTAAAATTCTAGAGTCGTTTCTTTCTGACAGGAGTTCTCCCTGATGGGGATAAGTTTGTTTGTGACCATGTTCTTGTTGACTCAGGAGTTTTTGTTGCTTCTGTATTGCATACTGGTTTCATCCTTTCATAGAAAACCAAACTTAAATGCCTTCCGTGATATTGTATCTTCGGTTTGCTTCCAGTTTTTATACACTTTCCTTCATTAGCAAGTCCATCATGGAAATACCAACCAGAGCTAACACTATGCGCATCGCCAACATATACCTCAGACCAGTAGTGGGCCCTTGCTTGACTGTGGTATATTAGTCCAGTCAGTTTGTATATCTTCTCCTGCATAACAAACTCCTCATCAACTTGGGGATCCCACTTAAGTGGTGAATCATTTGATTTAAAAATTTCAAATACAACAAGATTTGGAATTTGTTTAATAGTCTCAGTTCAGAGAGCTGGCTGATCGCATTTGTCCATGCTGGCCTTACCCTGATCATTTTCAACTTTAAGCAATTGACTGCATGTGCCAGAAAAACACGAGTATCCACTGCTTATAGCATGACGTTTGAAGTATTTTACCAAACTAACAGAACTTTGTTGATCTGAAGGATCAGTGTGGTCTTCGGGAATGATCTCATCTGCTATTATTTTAAATGTGCCACTGCAGTGCTCCCTTAATGTCAATTTGTGGCCACCAAATCTTGAACATTTTCTTGAAACTGATATGACAAAACTAAAGAATCTACGTTCCTCTTGACCCATGTAGTGATGTAGTGAATGAATGACTCCTTCTAGACTACACTGATTTCCAAGTCTATAGTAGATACGGCCATTACAGGTTTCATTCTGCAACCACAGCCACAAAGCCATCTTACTCTCGTGGTACTTGCCATTGCAGTTGAGATTCCATGCTGTTTGCAAGGCTTGAAGTGCTTTGGTCTGCTGTATGTGTGTTTCTAAAGATTTAATAAACTCTGGATTTCTGTTAAGAACTTCTGACATGACAATTAAAATGGCATCTTGGTGACAGGAGTTTGCAACATTGTTTGAACCGTTTACATATGACTTAAACATTAATGAAAGTTGAGGCTGTTCAGAGCTACACATGTGTGACTGTGTTTTTGTTGTACTATAATTGCCTTGGGCTTTCTTAGCAGCACTTTTCTTTTTCTAAATGCACTTGTCTTGATTGCAAATAACAAGTGGTCGTCTGCACTTTGAACAGTGCAAAATGCGCTTGTTATGTTTTTCTGGTTTCAGCGATTTTTGACACTTCTCTTTTGCAATCTGAATGTCAATGTTTTCAGGACTGAAAGTTGAAAGCTGAGGGATTGAAGACAAGCTGCTGTAAGACTGTATTTCGACACCCATTTTTATTTTCTCTGCATTTTCTTTTGCTTTTCTCTCAATTTCTTTAAGCTTTGGATGCAGAGATGTTGGTGGTCCAGTTAATCTCCAGAAATATTGATGCACTGCATCCAGAAGTTCATCAATAAAAGCATCATTCCTTTGAACAGTAGAAATTCTTGTCGTGCTTGGTGTCCAAGTTACAAAATGGCACCAGTCTGCATTTGCTGCTTTCATATTCAACTGCATCTGCATGTAATAGCATGCTGGTAATTGCTTATAGTGTGATGGATAATCTCCTTTGAACGGACACTTGTACTCAACAATACCTCTGCCACTTATGCCATGCAACCCAGTGCCCTTTACAACAACAATGTCATCTGGGGAGCATCCAAACAAGTCTATGTTCTTGTGTTTAATTGTCCATAAACTAGTTTCAAAAACAGTATAATCATAGCATGAATCAGACAAGAATTTTAGGTAAGAGACCCTAGCGCAGTCCTCGCAGACAGTTCCCCACTCCATTGCTAATTTACTCACTGAACTTGTACTGCCATCATTATCAATAATGTCTCCTTGAACAGCACTTTGCCAGTAATTTTGAGCTTGCAATAGACCAAAATGTCCAGTAATAACTCCTGCCTTGCTTGCATTAAGGATGTTCTTCCTTGCTTCTTTCCAGGCCTCTGACCGCTGCTTCAAGTATGGACGCAGATCAGCAATTCCAGATGGTGGATCATCTTTAAGAGATTCATACTTTGGATTGGTTTTAAGGTCTTCACTTTGAAGTAATCCAACCAATGCAGGTAAATTAAGCCATTTGGTCTTGCATCTATCTTTGACATGCTTATACCTGGACTTACTGCTGTTCTTGCACTGTGCTGCTAAATGGCCTTTTAATCCACATTTAAAACATTCTTGCTTTGCTAGCCATTCTGGTTCAGGGGTGTTTTTACAGTTCTTTGCCCAGTGCCCTAACATGTTACATCTCTTACATACATCTGTAGGACTTGGCTCTTTTGTGGACTTACACTTAGCTGACTTCTGTGCTAGTTTAGTTCTAATTGCTGCAGTATGGCCAGATAATGGAGATAAATCCTCTTTCATCAAGTGATATACGCATCTCCGTTTAACAAATTTCCTTAAATACAGTTCCATTGCTTCTTCAGTGCCTTTATGTCCTCCACATATTAGATTGCATAAACTGGACCACCAACAAAATAAACTTGTATCTTGGAGTAGTTTTGTCCATGCATTATTGTAGGAGTCCTTGCTAAAACTGTGAAGACTAAAGTATTCTGCTTTTAGTTTTTGGTCCAGAAGTACATTGAAGTTCATTACATAATTTCAATTTAAGGGATCTGACAATGAGTCAAGTACTAAATGAGCAGTGTTTATGAGGGTAGTTGGTAAAGACTGCCCTATAATAAAAAGGATTTCCAGGTACTGGCATTCTAGTTTTTTCTTTTGGTCCTCACTGTACTTAGGCAAAGCTGAACATTCCTCTCCTATCAAGATGTCTTCACAGTTTATGTGATTTTGCTGTAGCATTTGTTTAATAGCATCTATTGTTTGTACTTGTTCTCCCGTCTTACCCTTTTTGCTTTGACCTTTTGACAGGTTAAGGGGCTGTGGAGAAAATGCAGGACCTTCATAAGAACTTGATGAACCTTCTAGAAGACCAAGCTCTTGAGTGATACTAAAGTCAATGTCAAGTGTTCGGCGAATTTCCATATACTGTTGAACTGTTGGTGACACTTCCCTTCCTCGAACAAGTGAAAAATAATTTTCCACATCATCCTGACAAAGGCTCTTTGGGACAATGTTAATATTGGGGTGATTTATCTTCACATAGCCAATTAAACCAATTGTACCCCGAATTAAGACAAGGAGGTCATTATATGTCTTTAAAGGAATGAACTGCTTCCTTGTAGCATTCTTGTCATCCTTATTGTTACATGATTGCACCTTCTCTTCAATTTCATCATGCCACCTTTTGAAGAACACAAGTACAGACAGAAGCTCTTGCATGTAATTTGAATGAAGAGAAATAGTATTCATAATTGTGAATAGCTTGTCACACATTCTTATATATTTGCGGGTGAAAGAAGTTTCATCTTTACTGTAAGGGAAGCAGGGTTGTTCCATTGTTTGTGCAGTTGATTCTGAAAGTACCTCTCGTGCAAACTTTACTTTCATTTTACTTTTGGAATCAATGAAAATATGTTTGCTTTTCAATGGACTGTCCTCTTGTTTAGCAACAGCAGCAATATGATCCCATTTTATGCATCTTCCCTTGTGTTTTAAGTTGTAATTGGGATTGTGCATATAATTTCTTAACTTTTTGATCATGTGCGGGTAATCTGATATCCAAAAGATATCACCTCCTGTGACTTCATTCTGACCAACCCATGGAGATTTTTGTGATGACTTCTTAAAAAATTTTGAATTCCATGGACCTCCATCGCACACCCCATATACCACCTTGATCTTTCCATCGGAAACCTTATCAAGTGCTTTAACAAGAGGCCATACCATGTGTTTGTTTAGTTTCTCAGCTGTGACACTGTAAACAGGAAAAGAGGCAACTGGCCAAGTAAAATTACCCTCAAGACTGGTCAAGAAAAACTGACATATTTGACGGGCAATCTTAGTTTTTGGATTTCCAGTTGAATTACTATCAGAATCAGAGTCGGTGTCAGAAGCATACTTTTCAGAGTCATCGTCACTAGTGTTGTCATTTTCATCTTCCTCTGGAAAACTGGAATCATCGTCAACTAAATTGGTCTCATCAAATTTAGTGTCAGTTTACAATTCAGATGGGATGGTGAAATCTTCAAAACCAATGAGCTGTCCAGTGCGCCTACACAACTTAACTCCACTGCGAATCTCAATTTCATCCCAGTGTAAACCGAACAAGTTGCAAACACCTCACTGTTTAATTTCGTTCCAACATTTTTGTAGTTGTATAATATCAACAGGATTAGCTGAATTATCCATATTTCTATGTTCTTGTACCAAACGCCATGATGGTAATGGAAGCCATTTCCGAACTGCCTCGTAACCCTTTTGTTTACATTTAACTGAGAGACTCACAGCAAGTTTTATTGTAAGTGGATCCCACCGCATATTTTTGGGCTTTGACTGAGGTTTTTGCCCCTCACCTGATTCATCACTACAAGAGCTCTGCTTTAGTTTTAGCTGGGACAAAGCATCCAGCATAAAAGAATACAGTATAGATCCCTCTTTTAGCAGCTCGTTCTTCACAGCAAAATTAACCATCTCTGACAATTCATTAAATGTTGGCTGAAAATTAGTGACACAAAGTTTCTCCTTTTGTTTCTTAAGCATCATCCTTAGGCGTCTGTTTTGATTGCCCAATTTCCGGACTTCATTGCTTAAATTCCGAGCTCGATCAAGTAATTGCAATGAGGAGAGTGAAGAAAGTTTAACCCTGCTATCCGCTTTTGTTGCCCTTTCTCCATTTCCTAGCACCGGTTCTTTATGCCTCTTCAATGAGTTCTCAAGCATTTTCTGACACACTTCACAGCGACCAGACTTGCTTCTGGCTTTCACTAAGAATTGGCACTCAAGAAAAGTTTTTAGATTTCCTCCTTCCCACATTACCGTAGCTTTTCTTATTGTTTCATTAATATGGACTGTCGAGTTTCCTTTCTTCACAGGAATTACCCACTGGGAATCAATCATTAGTTGTGGAGGGTCTGGTGATCCAATTTTCTGTTTTGCCCAAGTCAAAATGTTGTTGTCATACACTCCACAACAAACTTTTTCAAGCTCAATTTTCTTCAAAATAGTATACAGTTGAGTGGAGATGTTTGCAACTGTTTGCTCTTCAACTTTTCCAAGTGAGCCCCCAATGTTTACCTTAGAATTAAGTATGTAGGCCTGATAATGAAGCTCATTTCCCTCTAGAAAGAGGTGGAGCACTCTTTCATTTAAATTTTGTCTGTCACATCGCTGGAGTGAAAACTGAAATTTAAATGAGGTTGCTTGCTCAACAACAGCACTCCAGCCAGTCATTTTGCATAAAAACTTTGTGGCCATGGCTTGGTATATGTCTTGCATTAAAGGATTGGTGAAAAACTGACCTTTTAGTTCTGATGGGACTTGAATTGTTCTTGAAAAAGAAATTGATTTGGAACAACTTTTGCAAACAAAGCAAAAATTCAATGGTGGAGTTTGTAAAGGAACTGGCTGACTGTCAAGTTCAGATACACTGTCACAAGGGATCTGGCACTTTTTATCAAAAATGTTGATGGTATGTTTTAGGCAAATATTTTGGTTACACAAGGTCTTTGACTGATGACATATACTGCAAGGTAGTGAGTACAGGGTCAGCTGTGATGATCGATGTACTTGAGTTTCTGGAAATACTTCAGCACTGGAAGAATGGTTTTGCCTGTCCGTTTCAAAATGACTGTTGCACACATGTAGCAACCATGGTTCATTTGCCTTCTCGGGGTCTATTTCATATTTCCCTTGTAAATGAGTTACAGAATGCATGCTGGCCCCATTTTGGCACCCAGCTATGCAACACTGTCGCCCTCCACCATGCCGGTACAAATTCACATTTACATCTCCCACCATTTCCTCATCAGAAGTAATATCTTTATTTAATGGTTTCTCTTTTAGCATAAGTAATAGTTTCGAATGCAAAGTTTCTGCACGTGTTACCAAGAGTTTTCGGTATGACCTGACTGTATTATTGCATAGTTCACCTGGCGTGACTGAGCTCAACTTCTCTACAAATTTTTCACACTTGTGAATAAAGGCCTGAATGTCTTTGCCTTGTCTCAAGCTGGGTTTTAAACAAGCAAGGGACAAAAAATCATATTCGAATTCCTCAATTTCCTCAGATAACTCTTGCAAACGTTCATACTCCTTCTGCACCCAGCAATTTGATTTCTGGCAGACGCATGAACGCTCTGGAAACTGTTTTGAAATGTGATAGTTCATTACAGATTCAATTGAAATTAACTTTGTACTGTACAGCATGGAGGGAAAATTTCCCAAACCTGGATGTAATTGGTTTGCCAAGTCCTTAAGTTCTCTTGTAAAAATAAACAAACCTGGTAGCTCTATTTGCAACGTTAGGCATTCTTCGTATGTTAGTTTATCTTTATGAGCTATGCTTTCCAGATGCAAAATTTTGTCATCTAAAAATGATCCCAGGGACTGGAGCTGTTTTCTTTTCGTCTGGACTTTAAACCATTTGTAGGAAGTCTGAAAACTGGCATATGTTACAGTTATAACTGCAGCCATGAAAAATTCAAACAGGGGGAGAACACCAAAGAATAAACCAGGTGTTTCATACAAAATTACGCATTCAACAGCAAAGACGCACACAATTTGAAACAAATAATTTAATGCCACTTCAAACCTGTCTTGAATACATTCTGATCCTTCGGCATTGCAGTCGAGAAACTGTTCCACGTTTCTAGTACTAAAGTGAAATCTCAATCGAAATCTTCTCTTTTGTCGTCGTGAAGATGGAATATAGTATACTCGACAGTTTCCACAGCACAATTTCTTTCTGACACGACGAAGACTCCAAAACTCTTCTGCAATATCACTAAAAACATTCTTGTGTGCCAGCGCATTCAACTTCCAACCGAACCTTGCCACTCGCATTTTAAACGTAGAGTGTTCGTCTAACCTCAGGCAAAGCTGGCCCTTCATTCCACCTGTAGCCATTAAGTCGGAAACTGAAAACAAAGGCTGAAAACTCGCATTGAATGCCATCAATTCCCAGGTCAAGTGGGTGTTGACACCGCGACCGCAGTTTTCGATAACATGAAAGGTCACATTCTTCACAGCAGGGGGATAAACAGGGTTGGAATTAACAGAAACGGAGTGTTCAAACTCCGTACTGCCGCAGAAAAATGCTAACAGCAAATAAACAACTAACAGGGAATTCATCTTTTCCAATTCGCGTGAAAACATACGTTTTCGGATCTGTTCGCGGAACTTCACACACGATCGCTTCTAAATCGCTTCAAGTTCTGGCATTCTGCGCATGCTCCCTGCGATTCTTGGATGATTGACGGATTTCTTTTCTGGGGCAATCATGGAAAGCCAAAAAGCGGCAAGATCAAAGACAGTCGCCAGCCCCCCCTGTGGTAAACAATAGCGGCCCTAAAATTGACCCTTGAGGAACACCAACAGACACCTTTCTAATAGAAGACGAGGCTATGAGGGAATCATGGGCAGACATGGCATTGGGAGAATGAATGACAATGGAGATAGACTTTGTGAATTTTGTGATATGAATGAACTGATAATAACAGGAACGTGGTTTCCACATAGAGATATTCACAAAGCCACCTGGGTATCGCCAGATGGAAAAACAAGAAATCAAATAGACCATGTGCTGATAAACAAGAAGTTCCGAAACTCAGTAATTGACACCAGAGACTATAGATCAGCAGACGTTGGAAGCGATCACCATCTTGTATGCATGAAAGTGAAGCTAAGACTAAGAAAACAGCCATCCAAAGAACAGGGAAGTATAAGGACAAGGTATGACACCAACAAGTTGAAGGAAAAGAATGTTTTGGAAGCCTTTAAGATCACTTTGCAGAATAGATATCAGGCATTAGAAGAAGAGTCACCGGATGGAGAGGAGGAGGACGAGATAGAAAAGGAGTTTCATATAATGGAAGAAGCATACATGAAGACAGCAGATGAAGTATTAGGCCGTCCTAGGAAGAAAAGAAAGCCATGGATAACAGAACTATCGTGGGCGCTTGTTGACCAAAGAGAGGAGATAAACAAGAAGATTCTAAGCACTCGTTCAGAGAGGATCAAGAAACGACTAAGAACAGAATACAAGGAAAAGAGTAAAGAAGTAAAAAGGAGCATAAGGAGCGATAAAAGGAAGTGGATGAATGGCATAGCAAGTGAAGCAGAGGATGCTGTAAGAAAACAACACATGAGAACGTTATATGGATTGACAAAAGTGCTATGCAATGAAAGATCTAAGAGCAGCACAACCATCCTTGATAAGAGCGGTAATCTCGTGAGCGGAAAGAAGGAAATGCAGGCAAGATGGACAGAGCACTTTAGAGTTGTACTGAACAGAGAAGAACCAACAGACCCTATAACAATAGAAGATGAAAGCGAGTTCGAGCTAGGCGGATTGATTGAAGAAATCGTGATCACTGAGCCAACAATCGGCGAGATAAAAGCAGCAATTGAGCGTTTAAAGAATGGGAAATCTCCAGGCGTCGACTCCATCACGGCTGAATTGTTAAAGGCGCACAAGGAACTCTCGGCAGCGAAAGTACATCAGCTACTGGAGAAAGTATGGAAACATGAAAAGATCCCGGACAAATGGAAAAGAGGGTTGATCATCAAATTGCCAAAGAAGGGAAACCTCAAAGAATGTAAGAACTGGAGGGGAATTACTCTACTTTCAGTAGTCGGCAAAATACTTGGACGGATTGTGATTGATCGAATACGGAATGGAGTTGATATCAGACTGAGGAATGAGCAGGCAGGGTATAGAAAAGGCAGGGGAACAACAGAACAAATTTTCATATTAAGGAACATTGTTGAACAAGCAAATGAGTGGCAGGCAAGTTTATATATTAACTTCATAGACTTTGAAAAAGCATTTGATTCCATCCACCGTGAAAGTCTATGGTTAATTATGCAGAAGTACGGAATCCCGGACAAGATAGTAAGGATGGTAAAAGTGTTCTATGAGGACTTTAATTGTGCTGTAGAAGATCAGGCAGAAGCATGTGAGTGGTTCAACATCAAAACAGGCGTCAAACAAGGATGCAATATGTCTGGATTTCTCTTCTTAATAGCTATGGATTGGATTATGAGAAAGACTGTAGGAAAAGGAGAAAACGGAATCAGGTGGAACTTTACATCTAAGCTTGATGATCTAGATTTTGCAGATGACGTGGCGCTTTTGTCTTCTACTAAACAGCATATACAGAACAAGACTACTAAAATGAATGAGGAAGCAACACGGGTCGGGCTGAAAATCAACAAAGGAAAGACAAAAGTGATGAGGATTAACGGGAAGAGTCAGGAGAAGGTTGCAATAGATGGGCAAGATATCGACGAAGTTGAGGAGTTTAATTATCTGGGAGCTATCATTTGTAAAGAGGGAGGAGGAATGAAAGATCTGAAAAACAGGCTGTCCAAGGCAAGAGGCACATTTGCCAGACTCAAAAGAATATGGAACTCAAAGAGCATCACGAAGAGGACCAAGCTTAGACTGTTTAAAACCTTAGTTGTACCGGTGCTACTGTATGGATGTGAGACATGGAAGATGAACATGGGAGATGACCAACGAATAGATGTGTTTCACAACAAATGCCTCAGGAGGATTCTCAAAATAAACTGGCAAGATCACGTTACCACTAGGGAGCTCCTTGAGAAGGCAGAGACGAGGTTGCTTAGTGAAGAAGTTAAGAAGAGAAGATGGAAGATGATAGGGCATATCCTGCGACGAAACAGAAACAGCCATACCAACATAGCCCTATCATGGACACCTGAAGGAAAAAGGAGGAGAGGAAGGCCTAAGACCACCTGGCGTAGAACAGTCGAGAAAGAGAGGAACAGTGCGGGATGGCGTACATGGGATGAGGCAAGGGCTGCTGCAGCCAACAGAGAAAATTGGAGGCATTCTGTGGAGGCCTTATGTGCCACGAGGCATAAAGAAGATAGGTAACAGGTAACAGGTAGATCAATTGTCTCAGTCTAGGTTCCAGACCCTTTTCATAACAAGTGTTTACATATTGTCCTTGTTTACGGCTCCACGGCTGTCATCAAGACTACTACATATAATGAAACGAAATTGCACTCAGAGTCAATGAAGTTTATTGAAGTATAAAAGGACAAGATCAAGATTGAAAGGTAACAAACTTAACTGAAGTGCTGAGCCTAATTTTACGTCGAGCACTGAATGAAATTGTGTCAGTTTTCTGGTCTTCCCGTAAATTATTTGCTGCTTTTCTTCCTCGTCCAGTCGCTCTTGTTGTACATTTACAAGTGTTTTTAATTAAACATTTTGCATCAATCCCTTCAGTTTTACGTAGTTGAGTCAACTATGGCATTTTTGTAGTATTTGTGTGGTTTTAGGGAAGGCACTGTCGATTATTGACGCGAAAAAAGGTTAACAAGAACGAGCAAACTTGTGCAAATTTTCGTTCAGTTCACAGGCCAGTACTCACGACCTCGGTCAAGATTCTCCCCTACAGACCTCCTGCTCGGTTAAAGGTCAGATGAACCAAATTTTCGACATTCTTTCTTTTGCTATTTTAAAGCAACCAAACGCTAAAAGAACCCATTATTAAATTAACTTAGGAAGAAATTTTGCTTTCTGAGCCTTAAAGCGTGAACTATAGCAAAAACTATGAAGATTTCCGAAGGCTTCACGAAAACGTTTCCAAAATGACCGCGCACTGGAATGGAAGGAATGGATCGAGCTTTGAATTTTGTGACGTAATAGTTTTGTTTTTGACGGCTTTGCGATCGAGGGGACGACAGTCATTTGAAGAGCGAATAATGTAAAGTTTGAGAGTTTGAGTCAGTCTGAGTAATTCAAGTAATTCTGAAAAAACCTAAGTTCTTTTGAAATATGATAGTTATATCTTTTGCTCTGGAATCCAGTTAAAAAGATTGATAATTATTAAAGCACTGAGTAACATTGTGAGCATTGAGCGATATAGGAGGATTTCAAACACTGGATGGCAAATAAAAATCATCAGTCCGCTCAGCTTGATATGGAACAAAGAATTTTGTTATATACCTCAACTGAAATGCAGGTTTTTTTGGATTTGCACGCAATTATATATAATCAGGACGTGTGCGGCTTGCAAACCTGGATCGGTATGAGCGCGAATGTGGATATGGCCAAAAGCTAAGATTGTATTCACTATTTTCTTTTTCGTAATCGAGAGTCACACAAAACACAAGAATAAATATTTTCACAAAAATTTAACTTGAATGAAGGGATATTTCTCAATGCAAATTCGAAACCGCAAACCATCACGCAGGGTAAAACTTTCTTGAATTAATAAATTCGTGTCGTTTTCAGCTGAAGGAAAATTCAGTGGTGAATAATAAATACAGAGGGTTTACCGACTGTCTCCGAGGACACTGTGAGGTCTGTTTCTATTACCTGTTTATAGTCCATATTTTGGCCACAGAGATGTAAATTTTATTTAGCTTGTACTTATTAAGAAGCGTCAAAAACACGTCTCAAAAAGCGTGCACGTGGAAGCTGCATTATTCGGTTAGGATATTCAATCGATACTGAAGTTGATATTGAAGTTCGCAATACTTGCCAAGCCAAACCAACAAAATAAAAGTGTTAAGAGTCTCTGACTGAATAATCCGGGCAGGGGTCGGAAGAAGGGGGTCGGCCGATCTCCACCATATTTATGTTGCATACAGGTCTTACCCAACTAGTTACCATGGCAACATTTTTTTGTTGATTGACTTCATTGTCTCAGAGATCAGACCACCCCCCCCAAAAATTGCCTCAATGGCGTGACAAAAGTTGTGATTTTGTGCCAACTTTAGCAGTATGTATCTCGGAACTTTTTGTAATTTTGTAATGGGAAAGTATAGTGCATGTAGTTTTACTACTTGTAGACTTAATTACTAATTTAAAAAATTCTGAGTTCAAGAGCGTTTTAAAGAAAATCTGGATTTTGTTTTGTTTCCTGCAATTGACTGAGTTGTGAATATCTTTCAACAAATGAATGTGTAATAACTTTCTCACTTTATGTAAAAGGTCTTTGGAGGTGATGAATATTTTGTAAGATAAAAGGATCTAGCTCTGTGAATGGCTACGATATTCTGAATCTTGACACCAAACTACTTTCTAAGGAGGATTTTTTTTATCTTCCCTGATGCATGTGCAGTGAATAGAACTTATTTGAATCCTGCCCTTTGGTCACACTGGTAATCCTGCAAAGAGATTTCATTGAATAATGGCAAAAAATTACAATGGTTATGTACTCATGTATCTATCGACAGCCATTTTTGTCAGCTTTTAAAATAAGAGATGCCAATTAACAAGGTCAGAGAGTGAAGTGCATCAGTAATCATCATCAATCTTTATTTTAATACAAAGTCTTACTCAATATAATTATGGTCTTCCTGAGAGTCGTACATATTTTCATCAATTGCAAAATTACTAATAGAGCAGTTTTCTGAGTGTCGGAAGTAATTCAAGTTCAAATAATTCAAGTAATTCAAGTCGGAAGTAATTCAATAATTCAAGTTTGCTTTGGTTTTGCATTACTTAAGCTTAGTGATTGGTTTAAAAATCTTGTGTCACTTTCTCAACCAAATATCAGAAGGAAAACCAAAACCAATCACTCGCTACAAGTATTTGCTTCGAGTTTTGATTGGTTCACTAGATTGTCTGTGTCTTTTATGACTGGAGTGATTACTTTGGTTTTGGTTTTACGACACTCAATTGAAAATTGCTCTTATTGCAGATAATAAAATGTTATGATGTTACAATAGTTAAGACGGATTCCACTGAAAGTTCAAGCAATAATTGCAACAATAATTACCAAAAATCTACTCGAAGCACGCCAGTTAACATTTTCTATACTATTTAAACCAGAGCACTGTAATTCATTTGTATAAGTGACCCCGTGGTTAAATTCTAAAGCATTCTCGAGACAGTTAATGTCAAACCTCGTCAAAATGCTTAAAACGCGTGGTTATTTTGTTTTGAACTGACATGAAACGTTTGTTTTAACTAAAATATGAGGAACTTCAAATTCACTGTTCTCTCCCGGGGTCAACTTGAGAGCTAAAATTTCTATAAGTTCTTCTTAACTGTATTCAACCTGTTAACACACTATGAGTTCTTTTTGGTATCTTTATTTTGCCTTTATTCCTCGAATGTTCAGCGGAAACCGTATTAAAATCTTTCTTGTTCAAAGAAATTTTAAAAGAGAATTTTTAGTTTCAAAACACCCACCGTAAAACTATGGTGGAATATATAGAGGATAATACATGGTTGCGCGGAGATATGAAAATTTATCTTTGAGTGTTCAACTCGATATCTCACCAGTGAGCACAGCGAAACGAGTGAGATATCGATTTGAACACGAGAAGAGAAATTTCATATCTCCAAGCAACCATGTATTATTCTGTTTGTTTTATAAACCTACTAATTAAAATACCGAGGTTTTTGACGATTTTCCGAAGATTTCCGAAGATCTTTAAATATGTTGTCTGGTAGTCATATGAATGTTTCTGAACATTTTCTGAAAATTTCCGAAGATTGCTGAGGAAGATCAGAAGATGTTTCGACTTAATATCAATAAACTTTGCCTCATTCAGCATTTAAACATGGCAAACTCGTCAACAAACGTGACGAAATCGATATCTTCACATATGAAAGATATGACATCTTGGCACGTGAAGATATGATTTGTCTCAGCGAGAGAAATCCTGGTAATTCACTCTAGTTTAATAATAAAATAGAGTCAAGAGTAAGTCGAGTCACCCTCCGCCCCCCACCCCGCCCCAACCTAACCAATACATGTTATTTAGGCTACAGGCTAACCGTAATGGGTAGCACGACTTGCATGGCTGATCACATCAGCCATGCAATCTGTGCCATACAGAAATCCCTTTTCGCAATGAAGGCTATATACAAGCTATCAAAGCTCACTGGAGTGTTATTTAGGCCAACCAATGTGTTATTTAATGAAATGGCTTACATGATGTGCTCTTTACAGTCAAACGCGCTGAACCGTGGCCACCCGAATAAGTTTTTGACATCTTTTTAACAAGTTTTTGATTAGTTTGATGGCTTCCGGTTGCACAATGGTGTATACGAACGATCTGTGAAATGTTCAGTTTCAACTGGTTTTACAAACCCAGAAAACATTTCCTGTGCGAAAAGTTAAGTTTGACCAAATTTTTTCGGCATAAAATTTATATATCGCCAGTTGAACTTGGCATAATCGCTCGTGCGAAGCGTTATTTGAAACCCTTTCAAACTCTGACGTTTGAAGACGAATCATGCAACGGTTGATACCCGGCCTTCCATTTTTCAAGGCATCTGATTGGCAGTTTAAAGCAACCAGAAGCCGTAAAACTCATCAAAGTAATCAAAAACTTGTCAAAAAGATGTCAAAAACTTTGTTAGGTGGCTACGGTTGAATGCATTTGACTGTAAGACCCAGTTATAGTAACAAATCCACTGATAATATTTGGGACTTTGCGTAAAATGATGAAAAAAGAAAGTTCTTTAAAAGATAATATTAGCTAAGCTAAAAGACCTCAGTCTTAAAAAAGAAAGTTCTTTAAAAGGATAATATTAGCTAAAAGACCTCAGTCTTAAAAAAAGAAATAATCAACTTGCTCCAAAAGCACTGTTGTCTAAAAGAATTGAAGCGTCTGCTAGTTAACTCTTAAGGACGTTCGCGCACTAACTTTATTCTAAAACTTTTATGGGTTACTTATGTCAGAAATATAAAAAATGGGGGGTCACCAAATTCTTTTCAGAAAGATCACCTCAAGATCTTAAGGACGGTGCCTACTTTTGTTACTGCGCACATCTTCTGCGCATCACGCAAGGCATCGATCGCACAAGACGCGCGCGCAAAGGGAGTTTGCTCGCTCAAAATGACGAATTCAACTTCGCAACCAAGCGCGCGACTAAAATGCAAGAAAATTTCACTTGCAACGAAATCCAGTTAATGGACGTATTAAACCAGGAACAGTGAAAGAGTAACATATCAGTAAGCCCTAAACGCTTATTGATAAAAATAGCTCATATTTAACAGTCTGAAACACATCGCTAATCGCTCAAACGTAATCAGCAAACTGCTAACTACATATGGCGTAGTGCACGCGTGAAAAATTGCGCGAGAAGCAAATATTTAACTCGCTAGGGAGGGGATAGGAAAAGTGTAACTGACCTCAAAAGCGATTCCATACAACTGTATAACTTTTAAAAACGCGTGGTGACCCATACTTTTTATTTTATAAAATGGAAGTGGTAAGTCTATAGAACACATGATTAATTTTTCGTTCAGCGCAAAAATTGTTTAGGCTGTTTTTCTGGCCTTGCAAGAGAGAGCTGTTAGAGTCAAAAATGGCTCAAGTGCAATCGTTTTGTCAATAAAAATGTGGTTCACGCAGTTTCAAAGATAGCATTTGTTAGTTATTTTTAAGATCGTTATATTTAGTGTTGATTTTGTTTAAAAAAAACCAAATTCAAAGGTAATTTGTAATGAAATTTTACTTCCTTTTACTTTTTTGGAAAATGCCACGTCAGCACTTTATTCAACATTTCAAACATAATTATCTCGAAAATTTGCGTGGCTACCCCTAATTTTCTTTTTCGATTTTAATAGCCCTTGGTAACATCTACTTCCCTTGCATAGTCATCGGCCGGGCAAAAATACCTCGCTATTAGTAGGCACCGTCCTTAAATGCCAACAGTGTGTGTTTGTCCAAAAGTATTGGGAATAAATCCATGAAATGCAATTTTCTAGTCTAAATATTGTTCAGGGGATGTATAAAGGAAATCGATTCAACTGGCAATGTTCCTCATTTAGCAATCACATTTGTACTCGCCTGGCAGTTGAAAGATGGGCAAGATTCATTGCTGCATGGGCAGCAAAATTAGAAATGTTTAAACTTCCCATGTTGACTTTTTGTTAATTTTTTTTTACAATCTGTTGAGAACACAAAACAAAGCTGCCTATCCAAAAAAAATTGGTGGTCACCGACCATTTGAGAGAGTAATCTACAAGCTTAATTAACGGAACTACTACTAGCCCTATATTTGTTTCAAAAGTTTCCTCAGCGCACACACTCCATGCATGATGTGACGTTGCGGCATGAATTATGGGCGCAGTAAGGATATAGATGTGAAAAAACAATTGGCGCGAACATCCTTAAGTACTTCATGTTTAAATAAATATATTGTTCTTTGATGTTAGCTAAAACAATAAATAAATTAATTAATTAATTAATTAAAGGTAATGGTCTGCATTCAAGTCTAGTGGCCCATCAGGCTGAAGCTTATCCCAGTTTCTGTAGCATGAAGCGATTAGGAGTATTTCTACTCCCACTGGATGGATCCATCGCAGGGTTACCCACAGCTGTAGTAAATTTGCTTGCACCTGGGTGGAGAGAGGCACTGCAAGAGTTTAGACATGTCTTACCTAAGTACACAACATAGTAGCAGTCAGGGCCCGAACCCGAAACTGCTTGATTAATAAGTTAATAATTTTTATTTCAATTACAAAATCATCAAGTTGGATTAAGAGGTTCAAAATAAATGAGATGGCTTAATTTCCAGGCTACAAAAAAAATGTACATTGGAGTAGTAACTATCAGTATTGCTTCGATCCACTCAGATCAGGTTGCAACAATGTGTGGTTCCAGAAAATATCCATACTCCCCCCACAGAAGGGATTGGAAATTCCAGGGAGGAGGGGGGGTCTTGAAGAGCCAAAAATTTAAAGCAATGTATGAAGCTAAATTGGAATTTCCAGAGGGGTGGGGGGTTATAGGCCAAATCCCTTCCGTGGGGGGATATGGATATTTTCTGGAACCACACAATGCACTTCAACAATAAAATATAATAGTTATTGGCTTTTTTGCTAAAAGGTGCACTTTTTTACTTTGCATAGGTTTATGAATAAAGTATTTAGGTACTGGTATATAATTTTGCTTGTAATTTTCATTCTGTGGCTGACAACATCATGAATAAAATATTGCTGCCACCCTTAACTCGGCTTAACTGAGTTTCAGCAAATCACAGGTTATGAATTTGCAGTTGGGGTCACATAACCAAAAAAAAAATGTATTGTGGGCCACAACCTAAAGAATGCCAGAAATGGAAAGAGCATGTCAAAAACAGAAATATGGCCAAAAAAAAATGGTAGCTGAGCTTTCTCTAACAACAAATATTAAACAAGCTCTACTGAACAAGCTTATTTAGCAAACAAGTTATAATTTTCTTTATATTAACCAATTAATTTACCTGAACACCAAAATGTGGCTGTCAGTGAGGGCTTGATTGTAATGTAGCTTATCCAACGGCAGTGAATGTTACTCCTTTTCCTATGACAAAAGTAGAAAAGTCTTTAAAAAAATGGAGAAAACGTTCTGTATGGGAGCTGAGATTAAAGTTTCCTTATTTAAATTTATTCCCTATTATTGCATTGTGCATCCTTTCTGTACAGAGTTTTACCCATAATTAGTGCACACACATAAACAAAATGCAGGGGGATTTTTTTCTCTACACCTACGCTTGAGTGAGAGAGAAATCGTTATCTTGTACACAAGTACATCACTGCATGGTGACCTAGCCTGTTCCAGTCGTTCGGTTAGTGGGGAACAGTGCGAAATTCGGGATTGCGTGATGTAATCGCTTTCTCCCCACACCCCTCCCCTCATTTTTCGCTACCCGTTTTTCGCACTGCTCTGCACTAACCGAACGCCTGGAACAGTCTAAAGGTGACCTATCAGTTTTTTCTTGTATTTTGAGAGGCAATGAAATTCTCTCTATAAAATTAATACAGATGATGATCAATCTCAGTCTATGTTTTGCATAGAAATGAGTACTTTGCAAAGGAATTCTAATAAAATAATGAGCAGCAGTGTTTTATCAAGTTTAAAACACGAGGCGCAGTCGAGTGTTTTAGACTTGATAAAACACAAACTGCAAATTTATTTGAAGTGATTTTATACAAGGTCTTCCTGCTTCTGAGTGAGTATGGTGACCTCCCTATTTTTTTTTCAAAATTTAAGTTCCTTCAAGGCTTTGGAACTATTCCATTGCTCAAGAACTGTCAGGTAGCGACCACAAATGTGGAATGACTTGGCATACGCAGCTGCACTGTCAACCATGCCGTACCCATGCACATAACCCCTTGCCAGCTGCACCACAACCCTGGGGAGCGACTGCTTGCCAGCATTGTTTCATGTTTTACTTAGCCTAAATTACATTTAGCCACAATTAATGAGAAAGGCGGTCCCGTGTGACCTTCAGGGCTAAATTTAAATGGCAAAAATTAAAATGAAATTAAAGTGAAATTTAAATGGCAAATCGGATAGATTGTTGCCTACTGTTTTGAACTCAAATCATAGTTTTTCAGGTTTCATCGGGTAGCCAATACTTTTCTTGACCAAGGATAAGAAATGAAACGACCACAACTCAAGTGGCCCCTTTTGGTTTTCAACCTGAATGAAAAACTTCAGACTCAAGAGAGAACTTTGCTTTAAGATCAAGGGGACACCTTAGGCCATCATTATGCATTTATTCAAAGCGTATGCACAAAGCGCAATGACTGACATTGACATGAAGTGTACCAAATATTCATGACTGCATAAAATATGGCGCGTGATTTGAAGTATTCACGTTTTCAGTGCATTTTGGTTGTATTTTTTTCTTTATAAAACCGAGAGCATTCTGCCCCTCGATGGTTTATGAAAAATTTGTCAATGTTGTATTATTGGAAAGCTTGGA
Source organism: Meandrina meandrites (assembly GCA_963693305.1). Lineage (NCBI taxonomy): Eukaryota > Metazoa > Cnidaria > Anthozoa > Scleractinia > Meandrinidae > Meandrina > Meandrina meandrites. The sequence goes on along the minus strand of OY855911.1, from coordinate 16,468,724 downwards.
CAGACTCTTTTCTCTGAATTAGAGATTATTTCATGAAATAAATGCATTAAAATTCAAAAGAAAAACGTGTTCTTTTTGAAAACGCATTGTTCTTTTCTGGTCTCAACATTAAAGTGTGGAACATAATTACCATAATTACCTCTCTTGGCACTCATGTTTTAATCTGAACACCTTCGGAAAACTCAAAGTTTTGACTTTTCCGACAATTTTGTGTCCAAGAATTCAGCGCAGATTTAGAACTTCATGAGCTGGCACTGCAGAGAGGTAAACTAGGAATACTGTAGTGTGTCATGACAGAAGTGGAATTCTAAAAGAGCGCTTTTAAAAAAAAGATTAAAGGAGTTAAATTCAAATTTGCTTAAACGACTTTTACTCGCTGGAAAAGTTTAAATTAAAAAATCCGCTTCTGTCATGACGCACTAGAGATTTTGAGTGATCTTTTTTGATATAAAATCACAGAATGCTGTCTTCTACTTGATCGGCAAACTTGGACACAAAATCATGGATTTTTCATTTTGGCTCTAATTGCTCTCCAGCGTCACCGTAAAGCGCAATCTACCAAATCAAAGACAACATCTGTAAACTTCCATCATTCTTTAATGTCTCTGCAAAATTTCAGCTCAATTGCATCCAAAACAGCCAAGATATAAGCATTTTAAAAGATGTAGGCCAAGCACAATTTTGCCTAATGAATTTATTCATGGCCAGGTGTCCCCCGCGACCTTAACATATCTTGCAAACATTTTCAAATTTCTGATTTTGTTCCTATGAGATATGCAAGCCTTTTTTGCCAGAATTTGTGATACATGCTTCACTCATTTATATTTCTCTTTCAACTATTTTTTTAAGCAAGAGTGGCAATGGGTTTTACTTGTGATTTTGTTTTGTTTCAGTCATTTAAGTGTATTGGCAATTTAAGATGGCTTACTACAGTTTTGAGGGGGTAAATGAGCCCAGCTTTTAACTCTTTTGTAAAATATACAGAAAGGTTTTGCTTTCACTTATTACTGTTTGTTGCATCCTACAACCAATACATTTGAGCAATAAAGATGCTAATAAACAGCCAAAATGAATATCCGAGTGCTTAAGAGGAGACTGGGCACTAGTAATTTCAATGGCGTTTTTCTCAAAATCTGCCCGTATCAACCTGCCTCAAAAATTCAGAAATTAGAAATTGAATCAGATAAAACATTCATGCAAAATAAATTAAAAATCTGTAAGACAGATTTTTTGCAAAAAAGGAAAATGTGTTTTTTTGCCTATTAAAAAAATAGCTCAAAATCTGTCTCGCAGATTTTTTTTTAAATTTTGGCAGTTGACACAATTCACGCTCATGCCCTTTTATTTGTCTATATCAGCACTCGGTTGTATGACGCCACACGTTATGAGCGATGAAAAAAGCGCATTAGAACTCCTCTGTCGGTTGTCTATCAACTTATCTAGTATTGTTTTCGTCCTATGACATGTCTAAGACCTTCTGAAACTTTCTGAAACTGTTAACTTTCGAATAAAGGGCTCAAACTTGTTAAAATTAATGTCATTTTGTATATATGGTCAGCTATACTAATTCCCAGGTAACAGTGTTCGGATGCTTTGATAGGGTAAGGAAGACTGGTCCTCAAACATTTCCTTCCCAACTACTTTTATCTGGGGTGGCAGACTAATCAAGTGGCATGGCCAGTAAATAATTCAACCATGGCAAATACTTTTTTGGGGGGTTTTGGTTTTAATTTCTCTTTAAATTATTCCAAACTCACTATTACTCCTTGTCCAGGTCTTCATCCATTTATTTAAAATTTTAAGGTTTCAAATCAAATACTCTACACTCTATCTAGTGTGAAATACATATTTTTTTGGCTCATTAAAGTGTTGATTCTGCAGTTAGTACATGAATATTTATTGCAAAACAGGGACTTTTTTGGAAATAACAGTTTTTGATAAATTTTTTTGACATCTTTGTCACAACTTTCCAATGGCTTTTGTTTTAACTGGCCAATAAAAGTACAAGAACTGTGATTTATTGCCTACCTTGCTTCTCTCATTTCTCACATTTTTACTGGCCAGTTAAAAGAGAAGCCCTCAGAAAGTTGTCAAACAGACAAGGCTTTGCAAATCCAGATACTTCTACGGAATTTTAAAGCTCTCTGTCATGCATTATCAGGCGCTTTAATCCTCATTCAGTTTCATAGGTACGGGCTGAAATGTACGACTTCAATTCAGGCTTGCATAATTTCTCCCTTCTTTATAAACTGTCATGAAAGAAAATCGTCGATTGGTAGCTTTCAGTAGTTTTGCAAAGTCTCTTTTGTGCTACACAAGCATCCAGTTGATAGCACTTTGGTTTATACACATAGTTTTCATTAAATCAGTCTAACTTTGTATGAATCAATGTTTTTGCTCTCTCCAACCTCTCTGACAATCACTTAATTTCAACTTCTGCACTCAATTTCAACTTTTTGCACTCAATTTCAACTTTTTGTACTGTTTGGGGTTAATTGACCTGCTCAGTCTGACTCAGCCAATGTGCTTGCTGAAATTTTTGCATGTATATTATTATGAATTGAATATAATAACTTTCTTTCAGTAAAATAAATATGGGCCAATTCTCAGTGCAGAATAAGAAACGATTGTTGGAAACGCGAATCGAGCAAGCAAACATGACTATAATCATGGTGATATAAAAAGGATTTATTGCGTATAAACGAGGTGCTGTTGCTCCTAAATGAGCACGGGGACCCCCTATTTTTATTTCAAAATTTAAGTTCCTATAATATGAACAATCAATATGCAATATATTTCAGTGGAATGACTTTAAGGTGGTGCTGAATCTTTAATTTCTTTCATAATCTTAATTACTGGTCAATATTAAAAATTAGTTCATAACGTAAGTTAGATAGATCAAAGTCTATTTTGTTGAACTGCCCTAGATTATTTCAATGCAAGAGATGATTTTTCTAGAAATGATACTAGGGTTCCTAATATAAACCTCGTGGGCAACGCATTTAGTTGATTTACTATAATGGCCATCCATGTTGCGCAACAAAGAGCATGGTGGTCAACATCCCAGGTGACATGCCTATCAGAAACCCAAAAGGGTTGAAACGTGCGCAACTCCTTATGAGTTTCTGATGCCTATCACTGCACGAAAAATCGTCTTTGTCGTTGGTTAAAGGCATGGGTAAAGGCGCGTGAAAGGCCACATTTGATCACCTTTGACAGCCTTTGACGCGCGTCAAAGGTCATCTTTTGACTATACCTCTGCATACGGTCGCAGGTAACAAAGGCCGCTCTTACCATACCTTTGCCACCCCCCCTTTGACGCGTGTCAAAAATGATATTTGACGCGCCTTTGTCTTTTATCAAAATGCGTAGTCAAAGGTGTGGTCAAAACCGTCTTTGAATCGTGTCAAAGGTAGGTCAAATATGTTGCCAAATACGTCTGCGACTTGTATCAAATGCGTAGTCAAAAGTGTGACAAATGTGTCTTAATTTGAATCGTGTCAAAGGTAGGTTAAAGATGTTGCCAAATATGTCTGCGACTTATATCAAATGCGTAGTCAAAGGTGTGGTCAAATACGTCTTTGAATCGTGCCAAACATTTGATGTTGCCAAACATGCCTGCGACTTGTGTCATAGGTTTGCCAAATGACAGCCAAATACACCTGCGATTCATGTCGAAGGTCTGGCAAATGCAAAGCGGATTCTTTTTCGTTATTAAAAAAGCACAGTCAAATGTTTTGACAGTGAGTTCTTCCTGGTTGATCCCTGTTTATGGTGAAATGGAAGAATTCAACATAAAATCTAATGTGTGCTTATTTTTATTTTATTTTCAATCTAATTTTAAAGGTCTGTTACAGTTTAAGTTGTAAACAAAACTAAAAGCATCACAGACAAACGCAAAACATCTCTACATGAAACTGTTTGGCTGATGCTTTGAGTAAAAAAATACATATGAGAATAAACAAAAAATGAAATAGTTTCCCTATTTTTGTTATGTAAATTTAATTCTCAAAACATACTCATTTGATAAAACTACAAAGCAATAATGAAACTATGTCATTGCTGAAATAACATATTAATAATGGTTTCATAGGAAATCATACCCATCGTGATATCATTGTTCCGTTATTAACTTGATTTCTTATGTCAGTTATTTCTTAGAAATACTTTTCAAAACAGCAACAATTCCTCTTGTTCTGACGAATGCAATTGAGTCCCACATTCTAATGCGATCAGTCTCTTTCGTTCGGTGACTATCAGTCACTAAGAAGACATGTATTCAACTTTAAAATGAAAAGTACTTAGTTTTGTCCTCCTTGTATATTGTTGGTCTCTCCTTAACGGCTTTTCCACATCGTGTAATTTTCTGCAAGAAGAATAAGAATTACAATTAACATTTCAATTTTAAAATTTCTTTCGCAGCAAGAAATTGCTGGTCGCTTTGCTTACATGTTAAGTCAACCACACAAAGACGTCGCTTAGTCCGCACATAATATAAATTCAACTTCCCTTTGAAAAATAGCAAAACTACATGGTTCGGACCACAGGCAGACAATTTTGACAGTTTGAGGTCACGTGACGTCACAATACGCATATATTTACATTCATACATTAAGTGTAATTTTTATTGGCTGACCTCCGTTTGATCATCCTCGGAGACCAAGGGGCAGTTATGTCGGGGCAAAACGAAGTAAACTGGGCAGAAATCGTAGCGGCGAAAGTTTTCTATAAAAGTATAAGAGCCCCTGGGAAACGAGTCTCTCCTGAAGTTACTGTTCGCCGATTGGGCAAAATAATACAAGGGTTTTTTTGTTGCTCAATCAGGAGCCAGTATTCGCAGGGCCGCTTGGAAATGGTCTGGAGAGTCTCGTTTCCCAGGGGCTCTTATACTTTTATAGAAAACTTTCGCCGCTACGATTTCTGCTCGGTTTACTTCGTTTTGCCTGGACTAACTGCCCCTGGGTCACCAAGGATGCCGTTTGATTCAACTGATCGAGAGAAATGCTTCATAAAATACTGAACTTCGAAACTTCACATCCCAAATTGCGATCTACTGTAAGCTAAATAAATTAAGTTTAATTACTTTTATTGTTTGTGTGGTCTTTTGTAATGTGATGGGGTTTTTAGGTCCGTTGATTTTTCACTTGCTCCCCATCCCACGCTCCCAACAAGAGTTGGAGCAGCGGCAAGCGAAGAATTGATGGACCCAAACCCCATCAAATCACAAAAGACTACAGAACCGACAAAAGGTAATTAAACTTGGAATTGCTGAGAATTTCCGAATACTGTTTGACTAGAAGAAGCTAAAAACTGTACCTCAGCATTATGGTCAAATTTATATAAATCATGCACGGTCAGAAGAAGGCTCACAACGGTTTCCAGCACTATTCAGTTTGATGACTTTGGCGGTCATTACTACAAATCTTTATCAGTTGCTGCTAATGAAATAATGTCAAACAAATGTTCAGTCATTGATGAACAAGTTGTGGTTATTTTCATGACATCACTGTTTACCATGGCAACAGTATAACCTGTTAAAAAGTAAAACACCCTTTATTTTTGCTTTAAGTGCTTATTACTCAAAAATGAGCTGCTTAGTGATCCACATTTTTCATTCATTGAATAATGATCAGCACGTTAAGACAAAACGTTTTGCAAAGTTAAAGTTTCCTTCAAGTGGCTTCAGAGCCACCTTCAATTTTCGACATTATTATATTAACAGCAACTGATAACTAATGAGGCAGCAAACAAGTACCTTTTAATCTCCTACCACATTTTCCAGATGCAGCACCGGTGAGATAATCCTGATTAAATTACAATTTTTGTGCAATTACTTTTCAACTAAGGTTTACGTCTCACCTACTCCAAGGCTCTCTTGTCTTCATTTTTCCTTTGCCTTTCTCTGTTTTCTTGTTATTTGTTTCCTTACTCGGTCCCTCTTTAGCTTTTTTTTCCTTGCTCTTCGCTACTTCTCTGCCTCTTTTGCCGAACCTTTTCTCTTACTATTTCTCGCTGTTGTTCGCTATTTCTTTGCATGTATAAGCGAGACCTCTCTCGTTTTATCATCGTTGCCCTGCGCCGCTCTTTCTTGCTCTTTTAGTCTCTGCTCTTTTCTGCTTTTCGCATGTTTTCTCTTGAGCTTTCTCGCTCTCTATCCCTTCGTAGATCACTTGAGCCCAGTATCCTCGAAGCTGAATTTACTATATTCCCGTTTGTCGACATTGACATAACAAAAGCCCAGAAGAAAAAATTTTCCGCTCGCTTTTTACAGTCGTTTTGAAATTTCTTTGCCACAACAAACATTGGCAATGCAATTTCCCGCCAAGAAACGCGGGTTGCCATAGGCATCCTCCTCGTCCCCAGGCCTAATCCGTGCGCGGTTTGTCGCTTCAGGATTTGTCCAAGTTACCTTCGCCAGCGCTTCCGAATTAATTGATCCTTTAGAACAAATGCATCAAATATACTGTGCTTCATTGCAGTCAAAGAATTAAAAATTAGACGTGCATGGCGTATTTCTGGGGAAACCCATGTGCTGAGTCAAACAGTCTCAATCGAAACAAAAATTCGCGAGGAAAACAAATCTTAAAAATCCTGATATAAAATGCCAGAAATGTAATTCACCTAAGGACGTGAAAAGTGAAATAAAACTTACTTGGAAGTGTTTGACCTCGCCTTAAGCAACGGTCAAAGATAACCATCTGTTGCGTATTTGACTTCATCTTTGACGGGCGTCAAATGTGAAGTCAAAGTTGTTAGTAATTTTGACCTCGCCTTTGACGGGCGCCAAATGTGAAGTCAAAGCTATGAGCATTTTTGACCTCGCCTTTGACAGCGATCAAAGGTGTGGCAAAGCTGTTACATATTTGACTTTGCCTTTGACGTGGGTCAAAGGTAAAGTCAAAGTTATTGAAACATTTGACTTTACCTTTGACGTGCGACAAAGGTTTAGTCAAAGCTACCACATATTTGATTCGTCTTTGACGCGCGTCAAAGGTACAGTCAAAGTTATCAGCATATTTGGCCTCGCCTTTGACAAGAATCAAATGCGCTGCAAATCCAATTTTTCGTGCCGTGTATAAAGTAATTATGAACTGGCCAAGAAAATCGAAAATTCTACTCCAATCTTAAAAAGCACGCCCATTCGGCACCTCCTGTACCTACAAAGGCCTGGTTTGAAAAAACTTACCTTGTGCATGTGGTAATTAACAAATAAATCTCCAAATTGTTGTGAAGGCAAATGGTGATTTCCACTTTTCGAGACCAGCGATCAAAACGAATCAAAACAGTCAGGATAGCCTTGCCGTTGGAGATCTGGGTTCCAGTATCACGTGATTTTAAAACTCTTCATGCTCGCGTATCAAAGGGTCGCGTGGACGGATGTGGACGCCGTTTTAGGCCGGAGAAACCGGCGATTTTCAAGCACAAGAGTTCTGTTGCACAGGCTAACTAATACAGGGCCACTTTTCTTGCTATGCTAATTGAACATCAGCTCGAATAACCGCAAGTCCTGAGGGTACGGAAGTACGCACGGAGGAGATTGATTTGCGAGCGTTTTGCGACGGTTAACAGGTATTTTAAAATCAATTTTGACTTTTAATTAAGCAGCAATTTATCTCCTTACACAGAGTGTATTCTGTAGTTTAGCCTATTTAGTATTATTTTGTGGCTCGATGGGAAGTCAGTGATCTTTACACTCTGCACAGAGTGTAAAGATCACTGACTTCCCACCCGTAGTGCAGCGCTGCAGAATGGCTGGAAGAAGCGCTGCAAAAGAGCTGTAAAATGGCGCGCTGCAGCAGCCGCAAATTTTGGCTGTTTAATACTGCCACGAGCAGCCCTTTGACAGTGATAAACAGCGTTTTGGCAGCGGCAACGAAACTTTATGAAATCACGATCAGCGCAGCAGGATGGCTGCAAATAGGCTTCAAAAATTTAAAACATGTGCATTTATGCAATATTTACAGCTTTTGGCTGCGTTCAACAGCCTTTTAAGCTCGACTGCACTGTGCAGAATAAACAAAGTAACGAGATCGGTCGATACAATATCAGCAATATAATACTACAATAGCAGTTAAAACATATATACTCAAATACAGTTGCAAGAACTAGCGATGCATCAATCAGTGAAACAACAAAATGAACTTTGATAAGTCTTTATTTTCACATAACACTACGACCAGTTGAAATTGCAGCCAGCGAGCGTAGACATATTTCTGGCGGTTAATCAATAATGTCTCCGCGGACGGCTATTGAAATTGTAGCTACAACTCCTTATTTTTGAATGAAGAACGCAAATTTGTAACAATCCGGTGGGTTTTATTTAAAAGGTACATGTAAAGTTTGAAAGAAAATATTGTGAGCAAGTTCCGTTTATGTACTCAAAAAGTATGTAGTAACAACGGCAGGTAATCTGTAATCGCCTTGTGTATTACAATATTCACTGACACTGTGCTCACCTCGATTGGCCTCCGTCTGTTTTCCTTTGCAAAATTACATAACTGTGTTGGACAAAGCTATTAGACCCAGGGAGGTCCCCAAGTGTCGTGGAGCTCACAAAAGACTGAGCACACATACATGAAGCTGGTTACAGCAAAATATATCCCAACGGCCGACTGCATGAAGACGTGTGAGCTTCAAAGATGACACCATAAACCGCCACGTTTCAGTTAAAGGAAAATGTTTCCTTAATGTTGCAAAACTTAGTAGCTAGTTGCAAATCTTTTTCAAAAACTGAATGAATCCTTTTCCCAAATTATGCTTGAAGAAACATTGCACTCTTTGCCTTAGACTTTCCCGCTTCTAAACGAAAAGATCAACGGTTCTTTCATTGCTCAATTCTGTAATAATGTAGACATTGTCACAGGTAACCAATCAGATCGCTTGTTGGTCTCCAAGGAATTAGAGATCGCATTCCGTATGCGTTATGATCACGTATGCTGCATTGGGAACAAGAAAATGTTTCTTAACGAGCAGAATTTCACAGAAAACATTTTATTTATCACCGGACAACACAAGAAATGGGATAAGAATCCCTGTTACAAATTTGCACATGCGGTTGTTTAACTATTATACTTCAGAATTTATTCAGGGATTTACTAGCTGTTTGACTGTACTTTTCCTCAGTTTTTCTGCACTGGTGAGTACAAAAGTGATAGATTTGCTGTGATCACAATTAAAACTACTTTTCGAGAGGCATTCTGAAACAGTTGTTTGTATGAGGTCATCCGGCCGCAACATATTGGTGAGGTATTTAGCAGAGTGCCTTGCAGTCGGGTTCAGCTACTCTGCAGCCATTTGATGGTCTGCCAAACAGCTGCAAAAAGCTACAAAAAAGCTGCCAAGCAGTTCGAAGGGCTACACAGCGTTTCTGCAGCCTGCTGCAGCTTCACTTTCACTGCAGGAAGGCTTCCAAATCACTGCATTTCAGCTGCAAAAGAGCTGTACAGCTATTTTGCAGCGCTTTTGAGGCGCTGCACAGCGCTGCTCGTTTCGTACGGGTATCGAGCCACAAAATAATACTAAATAGGCTAAACTACAGAATACAGGGCCACTTTAATCAGGACGTAACATGTCGATAATTTAGATAGTCGATAAAAGTCAATCGTTGATCAAATTCGATACTTATCAATCGACAAATATCGGAAATCGATAAAAGTCGATCACAGAATTTGTTGTGATTATTGACTTTGATCAGAAACACTTCAATCGACAAGTATCATAGACATAAAAACGATGTGTGGTGGGAGATATTAGACCATAGGGAACCCACACTCTTATTTGTGAAGTAGCGGTATGTATGAAAATATTCAACGGTACTTTAATCAACTTTTTATCGACAAATTAAACTTGTCGATTGACAATTTTCAACAAATATTATTACTATCGACTACGTTTTCCATGATGGACTTTGATCAACATGTTACGTCCTGCTTTAATCCATATACCAAACTAGCTGGCTCGTTAGCCTGCGTAGCTGGTGGGATTAGTGGGCACGAGTGATTTTTTTCTCTCTGCCTGCCTGATTTCTTATTAGGGGTTTTGCTATCTGCTCACTTTTATCGCCTTTGATTTTAAGCCAATCAGAGAGTGAGTAAGACGAATCGTGTGAAAGGGCAGTCACTAGTAAACAAACCTTTGATGGATTTCATAACATGAAGGACGTTAATCCCAAAGAAGGAGTTGTGAATGGAAGGTTGTCTCGAGTACCCAAGACCATATAAACAGGGCCTTATTCAGAGGCAGTATAAGATGAACGAGAGCCTAGCATATGTCTTGAGGTCATAGGTCTTCATGGTTTCCTGTTTATAGAGTTTGACACCTCTAGCGCTGTAATTTGCCACATGTTTCACTAGTGTGGTTTGTTTTGGATCATTGTTATTTGCAAGATATACTTTAAGCTCTCAATGAGTTAACTCTGGAAGGACAAGATCTGAAATTCCAAGAAATTGTTGATTACTTGCATTAATATCTGTGATCACCAGGCCTGGCTGTATTGATCTTATCACGGATGACATACCTTATTATAGGAAATTAACACTTCATGACACGAATTTGGGAAATTCGCATTAATTTTTGTAAGCAGTAATTTCTGCGCCACTATTTACATGTAAGTGGAGCGTTAATTTCCGCGACATTAATTTCCATTATTTTTGTCCCAAATTTTTGATACACTATTGTCATTTTTGACAACTAGGAAAAAAAACTGTAGCTTTTTATTTTGCACACTAATTTCGCACAGTGAAAAAAGTAAATCGTTTACAATATTTCTGCTTCTTCGTCACTGTTGCTGTCAGAAACATATACATCTGCTTCTTGGATTTCAGCTAAGATGTAGTTTGAGTCGTCAACGTAATCTTTCTCGATGGAATATGAGACTTCCTCTGTTACCTATATTGGGGACAACATTTTCACGAACAATTGAAGGGGCAAGGGCAAGAATCACAGATTGAGTTTTTGGCGAAATTGAACATTGTCAAAACAACTCCAAATTTCGCATGCGAGTTTGTTTACGTGTGTTAAACACTGTCCTGTATTTTTTCCCGTTGTTGTCTGCCTTGTTTCCAAAAAATTACGCATGCAAAAACTGGACTTTGACGAAAGAAACCTTTTGTTCCGCGAAACAATGAAATCAGCGAAGTTGAACCGATTACTGTTTTAACTCTACAAAAATTAACCCTAGGGGTTAGGGTAAGGTTAGGGTTAGCATAGGGTTATCCTAGCAAAAATAAAGAAATCTCTTCTTTTGAATTGCATGGCATGAGTTGGTATCTAAATAAAGTCAAGGATTAGTGTCTAGAGAGTGAACGTTTTGCAATCCGTGAAAAAAGAAAACACTATTACGGTATATGAAAAAAACTTTCTCATGCACTGTTTTCTGGAAAAGTAAAAAAAGAGCAAGATGTGACATTTCGTAGATGCTACTCTGATGCTGCAAAAGGCTTTGAAATTTAGTGATGCTATCAGCAAAGCGCTTGCCATTTATGCTTTGTCTGCGCGACGAATCACAAAATCATTACGGAAGAAAACGTATTCGAAATTTCTCAGCGGTAAATTTCGCTAAGCGAAATGATTATTTTTTGTGAATAACACTGCCGTTAGCAAAGCAAATTCAGTCCGTTTCACTAAAAAAGATACTTCCATTTTCGAACTACCGTGAACGGCGAACTTTTTTCCGCGAATTTTCACGCGTAAAGCATTTAAGTTTGCCTAGACAAACCGTCGCGTTTGGAGCGTAAACATGTCAAGTTTTGGCAACTCAGCCTGTGTGTATCTGGTCATGAAACACAGGTTTCGAAAACTTTTGCGTCGACGTTTTATGTTTCTTCAATGAATGTCGACAGCAAATGGCGCCTTTATATTTCTGGTAAATGCTGAGACAGCGATCTTGATCTTTGGTTCACTTGCAAAACGCGACAGTTTGTCTAGACAAACTTGAATGTTTTGCTAGATCGTGAGAAAACGGGCTAAAAAGTTAGCCGTTCACGCTAGCTCGAAAATGGCAGTAAAAGTCTGGTTTCATAAAACGGGTTTTTCAGACAACACAAAAGAAGTTAGTTTTAAGCTGAATAGGCTGTTTCTCCTACAGGCATGTTATGAATACACTGAATCGAATTGAAGCCGGCTGGAAAACCGATGGAAAAGAACAAGTCAGCTTAAACAAACAAAAAACTTACATGCGAGCCCGGGTTCAGTCTTGTCCTTTCATTCCTCTCGACAGACAGCGATGAAGCAATCAATGGAATTCCATGATGTGCACTCACAAAATCTAAACGGTTGATTTTCATTCCGCTTGACTTGCAGTAAGCTCCTATTCTGTTCTTTTTGGGCGCGCATACTATGAATATATCGCGAAAGCCGCGTTTCGCACACGTGAAATGAATGAAGACTGACTTTGCCGCCACGCCTTTCGCTCGACTGTCAAGTCACGCTCAAAAATAACGCAATAATCACGATCAATGCATTAAAGATTATTATGGGATATCCCTGAGTTTCTTCGACACGGACAGTCCTACGCTCAAAATTCAACAGAAAATAATAGACTCAGTCTAAAAGCCAGTCTTCATTTCCAAACATTCAACACGCCAAATCATGGCAAATGAGCCCAAACAAACGAAGGTGAACTTGGTTTGGAAGAGAAGGGCGTTTAAACTCTTTCCGTCTGGAATCAGAGTCCCGATCATGGAACAAACGAACCTCGCTTCTTTGAGGCTCGCTAGCGATCTTGCGGGTATTCAGACTTTATGATGTCCTTCTACCACCAGACGGGCGCAAATATATGTCAAATAAGCGAGAATCAGTGGAGAGAAGTGCACTTCATGCGCGAAGGTGAGCATTCGACTTGTCCGATTAAAATCTGAAGAGGCTTTGCGCGCGAAAAGCTTACGTCACAATATTTGCTTTCCAGATCTCCCAACTGAATTACAAAAACAGGAAGAGAAACAAAAAACCTTTTGTTACTCCGAACAATGAAACCAGCATAAACATTTAGATTCGTTCTGGAACAATGATTCGCTAATAGTAATTTTCTCTTCTTTTTTTCTCCAAGAACAAGCTCAAACTAGCGAAAATAAATGCAGGACAGTGTTTAACACATGTAAACAAAGCCACATGCGAGTTTTGGAGTTGTTTTTGACAATTTTCAATTTCGCCAAAAACTCAATCTGTGATTCTTGCCCTTGCCCCTTCAATTGTGTTCAGTTGTGAACAGTTTGGGTTTTGAATTCTCTGCAAGTTCCATTTCTTTGTGTGGTTACGCTAATTTCCTTCATTTTGAAATTTTAGCACCTCTTTCGCGTTAATTTTCTTTATTGGAAAGTAATTTTTCCTTTACTTTGCGTTAATTTAAGTCGCGTTAATTTCCAAAACCTTAATTAACACGAGCGTTAATTTCATATAATAAATCTTTGTCTGGCTTCCTAAGAGACTGTTGAAGCTCAACTTCAATTCGCAAAATTAATGAGGCATTCTTCTTCTTGCACTAATTTGATCTAGCGTTTTGTCTCTTGAGCTCGATGTTTAGGTTCTACCTCCCTTGTGTACTGCCAAAACATCATTCTGTGGAAGCAACTAAATCACAGCCTGTTTTTCCTCTAGATTAATTTTTCTACTTTCGCTGAGGGGACATTTAGTGATTACATACACGTTTTCCCATGGGATGGTTAAGAGGTAACAATTAACATTTGAAAAGGTGTTGGGTTCAGTGACAAGCTACCAAACCACTAGATAATATACCTAGTATATCCAGCTGGCCTCCAGATGGAGTAACACTCCCATGACTGACAATCCCCATAAAGCAGCCATGAGCCCCCACGCCCTAGCACCTGTCACACTGACTTGGTCAGTGGAATGTAAAATTAATAGAAAAGGAAGAAGGGAGGGGAAGAACTCACTAAACAGCCCTGAAATACCACCGGGGGCACAGTAACCTGAGCCTGGCAAGAAAGAGCTAGGACCACTAATTAAAACAGCTCACTACACACTCTTTGTTGGTTGGCTTGGTTAAACCTCATTTAGGTTGTTCCACTGATTCAGAAATAGAACCTGCACTGAGATTTTTGTCAAACTTTGCCTATTGATTGTTTATATTATAGGAACTTAAATTTTGTCCTGTGCTCGTTTAGGAGCGACATCGCCTTGTTTATACCAAAGAAATCCTTATCGCATCTGGATCACCACAATAGTTATTATTATTACAACTGCTTGCTAAATTCACGTTTCTGGCAATTGTTTCTTATTCTGTATACTGAGAATTGGTTCACATTCATTTTACAGAGAGAAATTTATTACTCAATTCAAAACAGCAGAAAGAAATCAGAGACTCAAAGGGTAGTGCAGAATGCAATGCATGGCGCCGATCAATTGGCAGATGATTGTTTTAAGACTTTTAACAAAGCATTTCCCACATAAGACAGAAAAGGTTGCCTACTATTTAGCGTTAAAGCAACTGCTCACCATCCTTCAAAAATATAAAATCCGAAGAGACTGATTATTTTGAAGCAGTTTTCCTCCTGAACATCGACGTGCTTACATTACGAAAGATGCTACACATGTAAAGAAGGATTTGCAATGCCGAACAGTTGAAGCAAAGCTTTCGCAGTTGATCAATTTTGCCTATTTAATCAGTTGCAATCATTAGCTTGAAGCGAAATTTCCTTCTGAACCGTTTTCAACGCATGGTCAATCCGAAGACTAAAAAATAAAAGTAAATTTCTTCTTCAAAAATAGTTATGTTCTGCAAAAATAAACAGAAGTTCGTAAATTTGCAAAATAAAATAAAAATTAAAGTCGGCCGCGCGTGTTGACATTAAAGGTTTCGAGGTGAATCAATCGAATACACTTCTTGTCTGTGCTAACTGATTTATAGTTAAATTGCATTAGTTTTAGGCAGCTAACCAGTTCATTTTAAAAAATATTTACTAATTCTTCTGAATTCTGAGCGATGGTTCACGACATCACACGAACAAACTTTTATATAAACTCTGTAAAACAACATTTTTTGTTTAAACTTACCCACGCTGCTATAACCTCTGTGAATGTAGTATGATACTTTTGTTGTTCTTGCAAAGGCTTGCAATATGATACTGGAGAATTTTTTCTTGCAAACATTTTTAGCATGATACAGTTTCTGTGTTTTGCTTACAAAGGAACGTAATGATACTTTTGGTTTCAAGAATAATCTTGAGAGAAAATATCACGACTTCATCCCAAAGGTTGTCTTATTTACATTCCGAACAAGAGGAACTAATTTAATCATCAATCATCACGGAAGAGCACGTTCGCATTTTAATGCCGCCACCAATAGTAGTTCCCTTGGTTTTAACGTTGAGTCTGCTCAAATTTAAGACGCATATCAAGTGATTAAAGTGGGCGTAGATGCAAAAAAGACAGTGTGCTTCTTTCCCTAGTGTTTATCCTGAATCAGTGAGATCAACAAGACGCCTCAAAGAGCGATTAAATGAATTTGCGGTTTTCAGTAGCGCCACAGAGTCTGCTGCAATATTTGGAAAGTTTCATTGCCACAAACTTTAAAAATTCTTGGGAGTGCACAAATTTTCTTTTTAAGTATACTATCCATCAATGCAAAGATTGAAACCTGGCGAAGACCCGAAGAAAGTGGCAACTTTATTTCTACTCTATTTGAAACCGTGACAAAGACGTATTTTATGGGTGTTAAGAACGCACTACTGAGTTGAATTACTTACTAATAGGAACATTTCCAGTTAATTTTAAACATTTTGGTCTCGTTCTTAAGGCCAAAGAAAGCAAGAAATAAACAAGTCACAGAAGAGAATCAATCAGTTTGAAAACAGCGGAAAATTACAGTGGTATCTTCCACAAAACTAATCTTCTGCGCATGCGTTCAAGGCAAACTTCTTTGTTCTGCAAAGAATAGTTCCACAAAGACGGAACACAGCGCACTGAAACAAATATAAACCTTTGCGATATACAAAAAGTAATACAGATACTACATTTTACGTAGTGCACAGAAGTGCCTCACCTTCTCCCCTCACCACCAAAAGAATAATTAATTGACTATTAAAGTTTACGACATAGCTCCATAGGGCCTTATCACGGACGACAGCCCCCTAACCATTCCAATAGTGCATTCTGCACTAAAAATGATAGGTTACTGTACTAGTTTTTTTGAGAAAATGACGATTTACATGTACCTCTCTGGCAAGGTTCAAATGTAAGAAAAATCCGCCATTTTTTAATGCATGAAATTATGCGCAGTAGGGATGCGCAATATTATACTGGGGAAAGACCTTTAAACAGTATTGGCCAGCAGTCTCCCACAGGGTTGTGATGCGGGCTGGCTGGCGGTTATGCACAGGGGCCTTGCATGGTTTACAGCTCTGCTTTTGGGTGTTGTTATTTCACATTTGTTGTTGTTGCTACCGGATAGTTCTTGCTGTGTTGTCATGGATACCCTACGCTTGGGGTTAAGTGTTTTCTGACAAGCTGCTGACCCACTACAGTTTTACCAATCCAAAAATTGGCTCTGTATACTTAAGTTGCTCTGTCACCTTACTGTAATAAGTTCGTAAACATTGTGTGCTTTCAGGGTCATGCTGGAAGACTGCTACATACCATGCAGATATCATGAAGAAATCACAAAAAAGGTAAGCTTATACCTTGTTATTGGTGGTTTTCACTGTCACGCAATAAAAAAATAAAATCAAAACCATTCAACGACAGAAGCTATGAGCTTCAGATATTAAAGAAGATAAAAAGATAAACAATTTGTCCAAGTCTCAGGTCTGTGCGGTGCACCGTTTGCGAGTTATTTGCCGAAACTTTCCACACAAATTTAGAAAGCTCAGTATGGAGACGCCATATTTGTGTCCTTCCGAGGGGCACAAATATGGCCACCATGATGTCAGAGAAACCATGTGGAACTTAATTTTACTATTAATAGTGACTACTTTTGGCCCATGATCTATTATACTTTTACATAAACAGCACTTTAAGTACATTGGGAATGTTCAATCTGCAAAAATGGAAAGGAAAGGCCTTTTTTGAATCAAAACAGCTTTGTCATGGCACTCAGCTTGATATCACACACGGTGGAGAACTCAAATATTCAAAATGTTCTGTTTTAAAAACGAAGGGCACAACCAAGCTGGAAATTTGCAAAAATATATACTTTTAGTTCATCTTACATAGTGACATCGAAAAGTTTAGCAGGCTTATTGAATTTTGATTTCAGAATTTTATGACGTAACATGAAAACCAAGAATTCTTTACTTTTACAGCTTAATGTTCTATTTAATTCCAAAAAGTAGTTATCCCTTTTGTAGTTTTTTGTGTAAAAATTGCAGACTGATACTCTACTCTACTGTGCATATATAATAATAAAAACCCAGTAAATCACTATTTTGAGCTACAAGGACAACAAGGCACAACGATTGCCAAAATTTATTAAGATTATTAAGTTTGCATGTGCTGGTCAAATTAAAGTTCAAAGCGAAGTTTTTGTAATCACTAGCAAACAAGATTATTGGTGTCAAGCTGTGTGCCACAAAGATCCAAGAAAACGCAGCAGATTTCATAATAAACTTTATTTAATGGCATCTTAACATTTAATTTGAAGAAGGTGAAATCAAACTTACTATGCTTGTAAATTTGTAACTTGTGATGCTGGATTTGAAAGGCATTACAACTCCCATGTAAGTGTTACAACGGCAGCTGCCAGCTCAATGCTGCCGTAAAACACAATTTATTTTGTCTAAAAAACCTTTTTTTCTTCTTTTTGAAAGGTGGAAATGGAAAACATCTTGCATATACATGGTGAACTACAGTGGAGTAAGCAATAACAAATAAAAGCAATGGATGAGTTATGTACACTCGGGAGATACTTTTACACAAAATTAAGGTCTCACCTCTCAGCTGTGTGACCAGGGTGCTAAAAAGGAAGGGTGTCGAAACGGCCTATGAGCTCTTGGGTGATACATGATGTGGATGCTTGAAAAATGGTATACCCCAAGGTATACCAATTGTCATTATAACAATATTAAAAGTATTAACAGTATGAACTTTCAAAACACTACATTCACAGAATCAAAGTCTTTCTAACTTCTTACAGTTTAGGAAACAACATTTTTTCATTTGCAAAGAATTTAGTGGGATCCTCTTACTGGTTTTGCATAGCAATCACTTTTCTCCACCAGCCATCAAATATCACTTGCCACCATGTTTTGAACTTTGCTGCAGTGAAGCGTGCTCGACCCAGTCCTACTCTGCATCAAACATTGCCAAAGAGCTCAAAGGCCGTTTTGCCGCCCTTCCTTTTTAGCACATGACCAGCACTTAATTCACATTCTTTCATGCATTCATTATCCAATAGGACCAGAGTACACATTCCAGTTGAATTATGATTGGATTTAACTTACCTGAAACAATGCGAATAAGCAAAGAGTTGTCATTTACATGTATGTCGGATTTTTGGGTTAAGATAGATGAGTCATTGTTGATTCAGCATAACACCATGAACATGGCAAATGAAAGGTAGAAAAAATTGAGATGTGAAAAGCTTGGTACCAGTGCCAGCATGCAGGCTACTGTACATATGTACAAAAGTTGCACCTGGCACACAGGAAATTTGTCAGTTTAGTAATCTGTTGTGTTGTTACTTTTAAATTGCATGCACTGGAATTTCTGGACTATGGCATTTTTAAAACAATTTTCAGAGGTGATCATAAGAATCGGACATTCTAATTGGTTGAGAAATTAAGTTATACGTGTCAACTATACACAACATGCTATGCAGTGATTGTAGCACTGTGAAGCTTGGCTAAGTGTTTCTTTTGTAAAATTAAGCAGTGGTACATATTATATGAAGTGGCTATTAATTTTGTCTGCTGCTTTCAATTAACAAATCAAGCAAATCTTCCTATGGTCTACACTGGTATATACTAAAACTGAAAGAACAAACAAAACTACCAAATGCAAAACAACCAAAACAGCAGAAGAAGCAACCAAAATAGTAGAAATAACACTGGTTTCATAACCTGCAATCAGATGGTCTTTGCTTTATTTACATTTATTTGATGAGTTGTCTGCCACCTTCTGATTAGAGTGTCTGTCAACGGTAATGTAAGCGAAATTCAATTGTTCTTTCATTCAATTGTTAACCAACTGCCTCGTGTATATGGAGGATGGGTGCCTGGGATATACAGGGGGGCGTCCACTGAGGTCAGCCAGCCCCCCAGATGGAATAATGCTCTGGCAATCCCCGCAAAGTAGCCATGAGCCCCCAAGCCCAGGCATCCGTCACACTGACTAGGTCAGTGGCATGAAGAAAGAAAGTAAAATAAAATAAATAAATAAATAAAATAAAATAAAAAGGGAGGGAGGGGCGGAAGAACCCTCTAAACAAAGCTAAAATACCGCCATGATGCGAAGACCTGACACCACGCTTCAATGTCCAGGAGCATAGAAACCTGAGCCTGCCAAGAGTAAGGAACCGCTGACCACTAATACAGTTCACTGCACGCTCGTTGTAGGTTAACTTGGTTAAATTGCATTTAACCTCATTAAAACTTGAGCCATTGGCATAGCCCAAATAAACGTGAAGTGTCGAAATAATTTATCTATTTTTGTCACGTCTGTTTTCAGTCAGGCACATTAATGCTTTAACAGTTTGATCCCAAAGAGCAAATACGAAAATCAGGCAGCTCAGAAAATAGATTCCAACTTGCTTCATGCCAGTAACAAATTATGCTATAGGTGACTAATTCTTTGTCCATCTATGAGTGTTTTGCACCCTGCAAGCAGAGCCTTTTTCTTGAAAAAAGGGCTCTGCACAAATCAGGTCAAATCATTCTTTATCATACACGAGGCTTGTGCAAACTTGCCCGAATAGTATCTCATTACTATTCAGCATGTGCATTTTCTCCCTTCTACCTTTAAAACCTTTAGTCTTGTCATTAAGCTTTGATCTGGCAACTTTTATTGTAATAGCTGTGTGCATTTGAAACCAACAAAAACCCACACTCAATGGATGTGATATTTTTAGACTGGAAGTCAAATCTCCAATCAGGATACAGCTTAATGTTGTCTTTTGTTTCATGACCAATCAGAAAAAAGTTGACTTGTCAAATAAACATCTCCTTCCTCTCGCTGCCAAAAAAAGAAGAATTTACCTTATCACAAGTTACTTGTTTTAATTATTTTATTTGTTTCATTTGTTTTGGCAGTTTGGTTTCAGTGGTTTTGGTTGTTTCATTTTCTTGGTAGTTTTGTTCCATTGCTTATGCATTAATACATGTTTTTTTGTTCTGCTCTTTTCTTTGAATTCACCTCTGAAAATTACTAATTAACAATAATATTGACCTATAATAAAAAAACTAGACTTCATTGTTACACTGGAAGACTTAGAGAACATACATATTTTGCGCCAAATGGAGGCTTTTGTTTATACATATTTTTTTAAATTTTATTTCACCTTTGAAATTTATCTGTACATAGAGCAAGTGCTTCAAAAAGAACTCTTAATGTTGTTAAAGTGCACCTAACCCCCCCCCCCAAATATTTTTTTAGCCCCCCATAAACTCCTTGTGCTCCTGATTACAACAGTGAAAAATTATCATCATACGACTTGTCTTCGATTTTTTGTGAATTTTCAAAATTCGCAAAATTCGCGCCACTTTGGTTCACCGCCGAGTCCCAAGGGAAACTGGGCCCTAGTAAGGTTGTGACGTCGGCTGGGGAATCCAATACTCCGAGTCTGAGTTGTCTGATGACATCTTTTGAAGGCCTTAAATTATTTCGGTGGCTGATTTTCGAACTAAGAAGTTTTGAAGCGAGAAATTTCACGAACTGCAGATTTGTCGCACCATTGGCACGAAAGCTGAGAATTTGGTTCCCCCGCTGACGTCACAGCAACATTGGGTTCCAGATCTCCTCACGCGCCGTCGTGAACCAGAAAATCCAAACTTCAAACCTCCATAAATTCGCGGGGATTTAATGGATTCGCATAATTTTTTTTTTAATCTTCATCAAATTATGCATTCTTTTTGAAAATAAGTAGAAAAAATTAGGGGTAGCTTGATTTGAAACATTTTTCATTCCGCTTATAAGCCCCCCCAGTTATAAGCCCACCCAAAACCCCTTTATGAAGTTGTATAAGCCCAGGGCTTATAACTGGAATTTTATGGTATATTTATCATTTGACTAGTTTTGTACAACTGTGCCTTTTATTAAAATAGCATGCATACTCTGATGTTTAGAACCGAATTCCACCCTTTCGGTTGAATTCAAATCTTAGAACAAAGTTTACTTTGACAAGTTGAAAAGATCACATCCCTGTGTTGTGATTGGTGGATTTTGGTCCTTTTTGTTTTGCTTTAATTTTATTTAGTGCCCACTGGATGGTTGTGTAAAATGAAATCCTTAGTTGGGTTTGGTTTTCAGAGTTTGCATATTGTTGAAAAGTATAGTGAACATTTCCTTTGAAATGTTAATAGCGGTATTTTATTCAAACATTGTACTTGCTTCGAGCTGTTTGGTTTTTTAACAGTGTCCCCACAATGTTTGTGTATGTTTACAAAGTCAGGACGTTTTAATTAATAAATCAATTTCTTTGTTTTATCGTGTAATTATATAGCTGTTGATCTAGTTTGCGTTGTGATAATTAAACATTTGAAACACTTTTCTTCAAAAATCTCTTGTATTTGTCTTGATATGTAATTTTGATTGATGTCCCCACAATGTGTGTCATATGCTTCCTTAAAGCTAGTGTGTAAACAAAAGCAAAGCCCTACGGTGAAAATCCAAACATCAATTCTGTGACTACAGCTGCTGCTGAGTAACTTTATATGACTCCCATGGATATTGAATAAAAATACCATACACTCTTATTGACATTGTGGGGACCTTTCCACACAGCGTCTTACACACTTGGGTGAGTTGTGGGGACCTCCCTACTTTCATGTCAAAAATGCATTTCACAACAAATCTTGAAGTTTGGAGGCAATGTAGTTGTGGGGACCTAAATTTGGTCCCCACAATGTCGAAGGTCCCCACAGTGCTGGTGTGTAAACATATGGAAGTCCCCACAACTAGGTGTGGGTAAGAACATTCATGTATGTATGTATGTATGTATGTATGTATGTATGTATGTATGTATGTATGTATGTATGTATGTATGTATGTATGTATGTATGTATGTATGTATGTATGTATGTATGTATGTATGTATGTATGTATGTATGTATGTATGTATGTATGTATGTATGTATGTATGTATGTATGTATGTATGTATGTATGTATGTATGTATGTATGTATGTATGTATGTATGTATGTATGTATGTATGTATGTATGTATGTATGTATGTATGTATGTATGTATGTATGTATGTATGTATGTATGTATGTATGTATGTATGTATGTATGTATGTATGTATGTATGTATGTATGTATGTATGTATGTATGTATGTATGTTCTTACCCACACATTTTACAGCTCTTTTGCAGCGCTTCTTCCAGGCATTCTGCAGCGCTGTTCATTTCGTACAGGAATTAACAAGCATGTTTGGAGGCTGATGGCTAAGATGAAAAAATGGATTACATCTTGAAAATTTTTGAAAAACAAGGCTAAACTTTTCAAGTGTTTTCATGCGTCTTAACAAAAATCAATATTTATAGCCGTGGTTTGATTTTTCGCTGCAAATTAAGGTTAAATCTTTCTTTAGATGATCAACAATATCAATGATTTTCATGGGTTAAGTTGCCTACCACTAATTTATTTTAAGCATTTTCCTTTGTATCCAAGAGATTTGGTGACCCGTATTGGAGACCGGGAGATTCAATTCATTCTGTATCCGGGAGAGTTGGCATATATGCAAATGGCACATTGCTTTTCAGTGTGGGGCCATGGATTATAGGCCCATTGGCTGTTCTGTTTCCCAATCATAGTAATGAATGATGTTTCAAAAACCTGTGGTCTCACTTTTGCAAAAATTCAATTTTAGACACAAATGTCACTTCCAGACTTTTTTCTTCAGCGAAAGATGTAGATTCCATGTTACATTATTTCCAATTAATAGGGAATAAAAATTAACCTCTTGTCTAGTTCGCTGCACTGAAATTTATCTCAAATCTAGTCATATTGGCGACTCCACAGGTCGTGACGAGTAAGCATCTACTTCTTTGTCATCAAAGGCACAGCACAGTATTGAGAACCCTTAGAAAACCTTGCCACAAGCCAACTCTTATAAACAACAAATAAAAGTTAACAAAACGGGCGAGGGCAGGAGTTTCAATCTAATGTTTGCGTAAATCATGGCTGCCTGTAATATGGTAATTGCACCAGAATTTCCCTCATTATGTCAAATTCCTGCTTAGACTTAACAAACATTACTGTAAATACATATGTACATGTAAACTCAAACTCTTGAATGGCAAGAAAATAAAATCATTTTACACTTAATAGAGAAAAGTATTTGGAAGCCTTAGATTGAGCTTGAAAACGTACGTGGTTTGAGCAAAGAAACATAACAGGTGACAATTTAAAAGCTCCTGGCCAGGTAAACATCGAAAATTGCTGTGATTTGAAGTCTGGCCAACGAGTCAAGTGTGTGTGGATTGCCCAGATTATGAACTGGCCAGCAGGCCACCCATGAGTTGATTAGCAACACTACAACACTGCGACACCGCAAACCCCCACATCCCCCCCTCCTAGCAAGGTATATTTTCTGTTTAAGTAACACAGGTCAGTGTAAATTCTGCCAGAAGTACATGTATGTTGCAGGTTGTAGTAAATATCACCTCTGGTCTCTCCATACAAAAACTGTACATTGTGTTGCAATGTGCGGTTCCAGAAAATATCTATACCCCCCATAAAAGGGTTTTTCATATCACTACCCCTGTCACCTCAGGATTTTCCAGAAATGACCCACAAATTATATTCCCCACCCTCCATCACACCTCTGGAAATTCCATTTTTTTACACCTCCTGGAAATATTTTATAATTAGCCAAACTAGAAAATTTTTACACAATTAGACTTGTCTAATTCAAAGTTTAGCCAAAAATGACATTGCAAGCAGAATGAATGCATTTGAAAACATTTCAGCACAAAATAATATAAATTTGATACACCCCCCTCAGGAATGCCTTGTGTTTTTTGATACCCCCCACCCTTCTGAAATTTCCAATCCCTTCCGTGGCAGGAGGTGGGTTAGTATGGATATTTTCTGGAATCACACATCTGATAGCAATAGACATGAGTGACCCACAGAAACTCACCAGTTGATCTTGATGCAAGGGACTAGCTATATAGCTTGATGTTGTGAAGGCCATGCAATTCTTCAACTTGCTGTAGAAGCAACATGTCCTGAGATACTGGAGCATCTTAAATTGTTTGTAGTCCAGCAATCCTTGGGGTAGTCAAATTGCGAGAAGTAACCAGACATATAAACCTAGAAAATAAATTAAGAATACAATACACAATCAGAATGAAATGAAACCAAAAAAAGGAATACAAGTTTGACAAAAAACAAACCAAAAACAAAAGCAAACAAAACATGAGCTCCGATGAGATCAACAGTGCAGGTATCTGGATAAATACTAACCATCTACAACATGCACTAGAAATGCCATCAAAGAGAAACAAATAATAAAAACCAATTTACTCTTGATTTCATTCCCGTCCCCAGAGATGCCAGTGCCCTCTTAGCTGACAGGGACTGGAAGGACCTTTCACAAGAAGCAGATGGCTCTAAAGACACACCCTGGGTAGTCAATCGATAAAAATTGATATCAGAAAACCACTTGATAAATCAATATCTATCGATAAATTTAAAATATGTGTTATCGATTTTATTGGCCAATCGATGGAAATCGATACTCACACGCTGATGAAGTGCTAATGTTATCGATTTTACTCAATTTATCGATCGTTATAGAATCTTGTAATTGAAATTTATCAGATTTATTGATCGTGACATAGAATCAATTGAAATCACGATTATTTTTTCCCTTCAAAGACTGGGGCATGCGATTGTGTTATATCCATTAGGGAATAAAGTCAAAGGTCTACAGTACCACCTGAAATCATGTGCACATCAGCCATAAATTTGGTAACCGCTAGTGATTATTTACTCGTTTTTCAGTATGAGTCACGCAATCCATTCCCGTACGAAAATTCTGAGCGAGACATGAGCGAGATTCAAGCCATAAAAAGTTTCGCTAATGAGCGATACAAAGTGTGACGATAATCGGCCCGACGCAGCAGCAGCTCGAAATTTTAGGTGAATTGTGCACTTCTCGATACAAGCATGAAATTTGACACACTAAAAGTGGTCACCAACACAAGCTTTTTCAGATATAGTGCCAAGCCCAAAAAACGCCAGTTTCCATGGAAACCATTATTTATTAAAGGGGCATTGTCATGGGGATTTTTACGTTTTGCGGTGAGAATGTGCTGAAGATGAAATGAAATACACCGAATACTCCCAGACAGTTAAGAGAAGGAAATCTATTGATTTCTCAAAGGAAGAACAAAACATAGTCAGTTACGGGCGATGTTTTCACAAAACAAAGGAAAAACTTGAAAAAGTCAGCCTGACGTTTTCAAGTTGCAGCCATTCGCATCCTGGCGATCAGCAGGCAAACACACTTAATTATAGTCTCAGAAAACTGGCTGTGTAGTTTTTAGCGAAACTGAACCAGTATTTTTAGGTCTCCTGTGATTAGAATGCCTTTTGGCTTTTCAAAGTTATCCTAAAAGTTGGTGACAGTGTCCCTTTAAATTTCGTCAAATGTTTGTTTGTCCTGATTTATAGACAAATACAGTCAACTCTCGCTATAGCGGACACACTCGGGACTTTGTTTAGTGTCCGTATTAGCGAGAGTCCGTTATAGCTGGGTGTGAGAAAAGAGTGTCGTTAGTATACGTGAAATATCATAGACTATGATGAGCTTACCAATAGCGGTGAAAGTGCTAAGCAGACGTTGGGATTGGAGGATGTTTCCTGGAGTCTGGAAGGAAAAGACGCAAGCTGAAGTGAAAAAGCAACATCTGTTGTACAGCTACCGAACGAATTGATGCAACATATATATTTCAGAAGTCTTTATAGTGTTTCAGATAAATAACGAACAACAGACTGCAATTTTACGTAATCGTGTCATTTGAGAACTTCATGGTGTCCGCTTTATTGAGAGTCAAAACAATAAAATTGTTCTTTTGGTACCACCAAAAGTGCCCGTAATTCCGTAATAGCGAGAGTCCGTAATAGCGGGAGTCATTTCCAGTTAAACCTCTATGGCTTTCGCCGGGGATCTAAATTTTGTCCGTAATAGCAGGGTGTCTGCGAGGCGAAAGATGACTGTACTATTATTTCTGGTAGTGATACCAAGTCGTACGTACAAAATTTAGAATGAAATGCTGTAATTTAAACTGTTCACAGCCCTTTATATTTTTGTATTTTTCTTCTGTTAGCGAACGGCGAAAGCTCTGATTAGGGATTGAATCGCGACAAGAGAAAATTACTTTTCTCTCGATCGTGAGAGACCTGGATGCTAGCACAAAACAAAAGACGCGAGGGGGTAGAGGGCGGGGAAAGAAAAATCTTTTTCCATGCAATAATTCCTACTAAATTATTGGTGTAAGAAAGATGGTAAAAGCATAACAATTGTAAGCCTAATTTGAAGCATTCGTATCTGTATTTTTGAAATAAAATCTACAATAAAAGGTGTACAAAAGCGCAAGATGAAGTACCTCGTGGGGGACGGGTCTTGGCTGAAAAGTTCATGTGCTGTTAACTAGCTGAAAATAGGCAATTGGCGTTGGCACTATATCAAGAATTGATTAGTATATGAATGCTTGTAATCCTGCAAAGATTGGTGCTTGTATCAAAAATCGCACAATTCAGGAGCTAAGCCGCCGGACTAATGTGGCAAGTCACATGTAATGTACACGTCGTTTTATCTGGTAAGGGATCTGCTAAGTGTTGACAGCTTTTTACTGCAAACACTCGTTATCAAACCACAAGTGTTGACGTATTCGTCGCCCACAGCGAAAAGTATTCCCTTGGGAATTTATGAGAACTGAGTGATCGATCCATGAAATTAGGCTCCTTTCTAAACAGCTATTTGCAAAATAGTCGTAAAAAAGGGGGGATAATCAATTAGATTTGTGGATTTCAAATAAGTCACGCTGAGTATGACTAAGAGCCTCTCAAAAAGATGTAGCAAATTTAATTGATAAACTGTTGGAGAAGTTGTGATAAGTGTTTATGCAAGCTCCCTTTTCATGTTGTCGTTTCAAACAAATTATATGATAACCTAGTATCGATAAATTCAATATTTATTGATAAAATCGATGATGCTAATTAAAGAATGGATAATTATCGATTACTCACAACCAAATTAGTCAACTTTTATCGTTGGTTATCAAATGTTATCGATTATCGATATTATCGATTGACTATCCCAGATTTGAACTTTCGATTTGATCCACACATAAAACTCCTTCTCAAATAAAATGTAAGCAACACGTTGTCAATGCCTTTATACATGGAATTTTTTAACTCTTTAGGGATCGTTCGGGGAGCGATTGCAGTATACCCGGCCCACTTATTTACATGTGTCGGAACGCTTTAAGAACGAGGCATAACACAATAGGCACTTTTGTTATTCAATGAGATGCAAAACAGTGGGCCGGGTATTCTGCAATCTAGCCTCGTTGGTTTTAGGCGAAGAAGCGTCTTACAAATAACTCAAATGATTTTGTACTGTCTGACATAAAAAATATGCATAAAAGCTTAACAATGAGGTCAACAAAACAACAAATCAACAAAAATTCTACTTACCACGTGCGAAGACAGTGATACTGGATCAGACTTTTCTGTAATGATTTAGAAAACCTCTGGTTAGATCGTATATCACTTAATCAAAGCATTTAAAACAATAAACTGAAGGTAATTTGCGCTAAACCTTTCGCTTACCTTCGATGATGGTTCGATTTACTCTCACTGGTCATGTGACTACCACGTGGTCAAAATGGCGGGAAACCTCACAGGTCCTATCTCAGTACTTCCATTTGGTATCGAGGATCGAGTGCGCATCGATCATTTAGGGCGCGTTCGTTTGGGAATATTCCGGAATAAGAATATATTCTGGAATATATTCCGGCTATTCTGCTCCTGGGAGCAGAATAGCCGGAATGGAAATCCAAGTATTCCGGAATAGGAAGAGCAGCCAAACGAACGCCAACTTGCATTATTCCAATTATTCTTATTCCGGATTGATCCCAAACGAACGCGCCCTTAGATTTCACACAGCGCAGTTAGTGCGTGAGGGGTTGAAACTGCAATGTTTTGATGGATATCTTGAGCTAGCTCAAAGATCGCTTGTAAGTTTACAGGTGCGTCAACAGTGGAATTTCTACTAGTATTTTATTACTTTTGTTTCACGAAAGATGTTGTTGTGGGGACACGAGTTGTGGGGACGTTATAAAAATTTTACAATGTCCCCACAACTCGTGTCCCCACAACGTACGCGATTGTGTAAACATGAGTGTATACCCGATCGTTTACTTTTCAAAAACTGCATTCAAGTTTATATTTATTTTCCATCAGTTCGTGCGAGGTCCCCACGATGTGTGTAAACAAACTTCAATTTTCTTTACATATTGATCGTGGGTACATATATATTTGTTTCCAGGCATTTGATTGTTGGGGCAAAATAAATCTCAATTCGTTAAATTTTGTTTAGTTCATTCTCTTTGTTTGTTTGTTTGTTTTCTTGGCCGGAGGGATTCATGATAACGAATGGTGTTGAAGGTTATATAAGCAATTCAATGTGTTTACGTGCTTCGTGCCCATGGAAAATGTATTTTGGCGCCAAAAACTTGCGTTCTCGTCCATCTCCATTCAGACATGGAAAAGGTCTCGGACAAACCTGTTTCAGTCTTTGTGGCATTAATTGCCCGCGGAGTCGATTTTTCATCCTGTAAACATGTCAGCATGACGGAATAATTTAACTTCTCAATTTTCCTTCAACAAAAGGAAAGGCTGGTAAGTTAACTTTTTGTTTATTTCGTCAGTGCTAAATATTAAACAAGTTAGAAGCGTAGGCCACAATGGTTAAAGTTATTTCAATTTCGTAGCGTACATTGCGGAAATTTTTTAAGCTTCCAAGACTATTCATAAGTTCAAATATACAAAAGGTTTGCGGTCCCCACAACGTATGACGAGTGTGTAGATTCTAGGAGTGCGTCAATTTCAACTTGTTCCAGGTGTTGTTCGACTTTAGATGTCCCCACAAAGTGTGTAAAAATAATGTGGTTTGAATTGTTAAAATCATCTTATCAATAATGTTCATGACAGTCAAAGTTGATCAGTTCTTAAACAGTGTTTGAATTTACTGACAATTATACTTCGGTGACAAGTATTTCCATGACACCGGTTAGTTATAAATAAGTTCGGCAAGAATTGAACTCCGCTTTCAACATGGCCGCGAAGAATTCACTTCGCCTGATGTATTGCCCTAGAATGAATTTTACTAGTGCAGGGCTATAAAATCGTAATGCTCATCACGTTCAGATAGTAATAGGCATCAAGAAATAGATAGTGGCCGGGGGCCTTCTTTTCGAAATTGTAAGTAAAAGACACAACATGATGTTTTGATCTGGGTTGACTGATGACGCTTCGTTTTCACCGATGTGTTTTGGCGGTCAATGTAGCGCGTGAGTTTTTTCTGTTGTTAGCAAACAAGCATGAAAGTCTTATTTTGGTCAACGAAGCCGATTGTTTTTTAACCATAGTGATGGGAATTAAGTAAGATTTTGTGACCGTCACGTTTCTTGCAGACAATGGCCGATATTGAGCTCCATTAAGCTTATATCCAATGTTTACCTTAGACAGGCATACTCTAGCAGTATTTCTTGACTCTATTCATTCTGCAAACAGTATTTAGATAATCATGTTTTTGAAGCCTTTTAAAACGGAACTTATTAATTGTTTCATGAAGTTTAATGGCGGTTGAGTTTAGGTCCCCACAACGTATCCATGGCGAGAGTGTAAATTTCGAGGTGTTTATTCCCAGTTGTTGTTTTTTTGGTCAATTTCAAGTTGCTCAACTTTAGATGTCCCCACAAAGTGTGTAAAAGTAATGTGGTTTGAATTGTTAAAATCATCTTATCAATAATGTTCATGGCAGTCAAAGTTGATCAGTTCATAAACAGTGTTTGAATTTACTGTTATACTTCGGTGACAAGTATTTCCATGACACCGGTTAGTTATAAATAAGTTCGGCAAGAATTGACCTCCGCTTTCAACATGGCCGCGCGAAGAATTCACTTCGCCTGATCAGTATTGCCCTAGAATGAATTTTACTAGTGCAGGGCTATAAAATCGTAATGCTCATCACGTTCAGATAGTAATAGACATCAAGAAATAGATAGTGGCCGGGGGCCTTCTTTTCGAAATTGTAAGTAAAAGACACAACATGATGTTCTGATCTGGGGTGATTCATGACGCTTCGTTTTCACCGATGTGTTTTGGCGGTCAATGTAGTGCGTGAGTTTTTTTCTGTTGTAATCCTCACGTCAGGAATGTCGTTAGCAAACCATGAAAATCTTAATTACTGGTCGCGATCTACAGTCGATCGTTTTCTATGATCATGTTGTGCTGGGAATTAAGATTTTGTGACTGTCGCGTTTCTTGCAAAAAACAGCCGATATTGGGCCCCATTACATCCAATCTTAAACCTTATATACAATTAGAGAGGCATACTCTATTAATTCTGCAAACAGCATTTCGATAATCATATTTTCAAGATTAAAAAAAATAATTGTCACGTGAAGTTTAATGTCGGTTGAAATGTCCCCACAACGTATCCATGGTGAGAGTGTAAATTTCAAGGTGTTTATTTCCAGTTGTTTTTTTCTGAGTGCAGACACCCAGTCCCCACAAAGTGTGTCAGTTTTTACAATGGTTAATGTAGGGATTGGGATATTTTCCATTGCGAGGGGCAATTATCTGAAAACCTAAATTTATAATTTCACACGAGCAAATTTCAACAAAATCACTCCAGGATTTCAAACTTTAGAACTGTTAATCAACAATCTTGTTTCCACCAGTCAGATCAGAAGCAATGGGGTCATGCAGAATCAGAATTCTACTTGATTACAACTGCGTTGGTTTGATTTTCCTTGAGAAAGTAAATAGTGTACCAATTGGGTGAGGAAAATATCTTTTTTAAAACAAATTAGAAGGATAAGGTTTTTTTACCTGATTTGAAAACAACTTAAAAATATTGAGAAAATTGCAGTGTCAGTGTGTAAAATATGATTAAGGTAACTGTAGGCTATATAAACCATGAGTATTGCTCTTTAAGCTAACCAATGTTAATAGGCTATAGCTGAAATAAAATTGCCTTGCGTGACACACCAGCTATCCATCATGCAAGCCAGAAATCCCTAAAGCATTAACTACCTTAACCTTGGGCTAACTATTAGCTTGATGTAGTTTTTTTTAGCTTTCTAATGGTTGTTTTGAAAATGAAAATTATCTAGGAACCCATGCAATCTTAGATTTTTCCCAAACTTCATTATTTTGATCACATAATTATTAATGATAATTATAATACTAATGATGACGATGATGGTTATGATTAACTTTATTTAATGAGAGCAACACTTAACACTTACATATATATCCCCAGCTTTAAATGTAACCTATCTACAAGTATGTGGTTTATGATATTGTTCCCTAAAATAACAATGATTGAATAAGAAACTGCTAGTTAAAATTATGCTGGGGAATTTAATTTAATTAAATGTTCCAATATGTGCAGCAGTCTTGATTATCATTGAAAAATCCAAATTGTAATGCTCAAGAGTGTTATGAACATCTGCAACTACATAAAGTTTTCCGAGTCTTTGTCCATGTTTTTTTTAAATTTATTTTCTTCCTTTCAAGGCAGCTTATGCGGTGAAAGCAACTTTCAAGCTAACCCATAAATCCCATAAATGAGCCAACCCACTTGGTGACCTCCTTATATAAATATATATAAATTTTGTGATGAATGGTCTTTATTTCTATGAGAAGTTACTGGTGTTCAAGTTAATGATCAATGGGCAAAAGTTCCAGCGTCTAGACACAGACATTGGTCCAAGATGCATGTTCCCTTTTCCAGTTTCACGACTAAAGCATCTCAGGTGTTAGGCACTATATGGTGACCATAGCTTAATTTTGTAATGGGAAAGTATAGTACATGTAGTTTTACTACTTGTAGACTTAATTACTAATTTAAAAAATTCTGAGTTCAAGAGCGTTTTAAAGAAAATCTGGATTTTGTTTTGTTTCCTGCAATTGACTGAGTTGTGAATATCTTTCAACAAATGAATGTGTAATAACTTTCTCACTTTATGTAAAAGGTCTTTGGAGGTGATGAATATTTTGTAAGATAAAAGGATCTAGCTCTGTGAATGGCTACGATATTCTGAATCTTGACACCAAACTACTTTCTAAGGAGGATTTTTTTTATCTTCCCTGATGCATGTGCAGTGAATAGAACTTATTCGAATCCTGCCCTTTGGTCACACTGGTAGTCCTGCAAAGAGATTTCATTGAATAATGGCAAAAAAATTACAATGATTATGTACTCATGTATCTATCGACAGCCATTTTTGTCAGCTTTTAAAATAAGAGATGCCAATTAACAAGGTCAGAGAGTGAAGTGCATCAGTAATCATCATCAATCTTTATTTTAATACAAAGTCTTACTCAATATAATTATGGTCTTCCTGAGAGTCGTACATATTTTCATCAATTGCAAAATTACTAATAGAGCAGTTTTCTGAGTGTCGGAAGTAATTCAAGTTCAAATAATTCAAGTAATTCAAGTCGGAAGTAATTCAATAATTCAAGTTTGCTTTGGTTTTGCATTACTTAAGCTTAGTGATTGGTTTAAAAATCTTGTGTCACTTTCTCAACCAAATATCAGAAGGAAAACCAAAACCAATCACTCGCTACAAGTATTTGCTTCGAGTTTTGATTGGTTCACTAGATTGTCTGTGTCTTTTATGACTGGAGTGATTACTTTGGTTTTGGTTTTACGACACTCAATTGAAAATTGCTCTTATTGCAGATAATAAAATGTTATGATGTTACAATAGTTAAGACGGATTCCACTGAAAGTTCAAGCAATAATTGCAACAATAATTACCAAAAATCTACTCGAAGCACGCCAGTTAACATTTTCTATACTATTTAAACCAGAGCACTGTAATTCATTTGTATAAGTGACCCCGTGGTTAAATTCTAAAGCATTCTCGAGACAGTTAATGTCAAACCTCGTCAAAATGCTTAAAACGCGTGGTTATTTTGTTTTGAACTGACATGAAACGTTTGTTTTAACTAAAATATGAGGAACTTCAAATTCATTTTTCTCTCCCGGGGTCAGCTTGAGAGCTAAAATTTCGATAAGTTCTTCTTAACTGTATTCAACCTGTTAACACACTATGAGTTCTTTTTGGTATCTTTATTTTGCCTTTATTCCTCGAATGTTCAGCGGAAACCGTATTAAGGACGGTGCCTACTAATGGCGAAGTATTTTTGCCCGGCCGATGACTATGCAAGGGAAGTAGATGTTACCAAGGGCTATTAAAATCCAAAAAGAAAATTAGGGGTAGCCACGCAAATTTTCGAGATAATTAGGTTTGAAATGTTGAATAAAGTGCTGACGTGGCATTTTCAAAAAAGGTAAAAGGAAGTAAAATTTCATTACAAATTACCTTTGAATTTGTTTTTTTTTTAAACAAAATCAACACCAAATATAACAATCGTAAACATAACTAACAAATGCTATCTTTGAAACTGCGTGAACCACATTTTTATTGACAAAACGATTGCACTTGAGCCATTTTTGACTCTAACAGCTCTCTCTTGTAAGGCCAGAAAAACAGCCTAAACAATTTTTGCGCTGAACGAAAAATTAATCATGTGTTCTATAGACTTACCACTTCCATTTTATAAAATAAAAAGTATGAGTCACCACGCGTTTTTAAAAGTTATACGAGTTGTATGGAATCGCTTTTGAGGTCAGTTACACTTTTCCTATACCCTCCCTAGCGAGTTAAATATTTGCTTCTCGCGCAATTTTTCACTACGCCATATGTAGTTAGCAGTTTGCTGATTACGTTTGAGCGATTAGCGATGTGTTTCAGACTGTTAAATATGAGCTATTTTTATCGATAAGCGTTTAGGGCTTACTGATATGTTACTCTTTCACTGTTCCTGGTTTAATACATCCATCAACTGGATTTCGTTGCAACTGAAATTTTCTTGCATTTTAGTCGCGCGCTTGGTCGCGAAGTTGAATTCGTCATTTTGAGCGAGCAAACTCCCTTTGCGCGCGCGTCTTGTGCGATCGATGCCTTCCGTGATGCGCAGAAGATGTGCGCAGTAACAAAAGTAGGCACCGTCCTTAAAATCTTTCTTGTTCAAAGAAATTTTAAAAGAGAATTTTTAGTTTCAAAACACCCACCGTAAAACTATGGTGGAATATATAGAGGATAATACATGGTTGCGCGGAGATAGGAAATTTATCTTTGAGTGTTCAACTCGATATCTCACCAGTGAGCACAGCGAAACGAGTGAGATATCGATTTGAACACGAGAAGAGAAATTTCATATCTCCAAGCAACCATGTATTATTCTGTTTGTTTTATAAACCTACTAATTAAAATACCGAGGTTTTTGACGATTTTCCGAAGATTTCCGAAGATCTTTAAATATGTTGTCTGGTAGTCATATGAATGTTTCTGAACATTTTCTGAAAATTTCCGAAGATTGCTGAGGAAGATCAGAAGATGTTTCGACTTAATATCAATAAACTTTGCCTCATTCAGCATTTAAACATGGCAAACTCGTCAACAAACGTGACGAAATCGATATCTTCACATATGAAAGATATGACATCTTGGCACGTGAAGATATGATTTTTCTCAGCGAGAGAAATCCTGGTAATTCACTCTAGTTTAATAATAAAATAGAGTCAAGAGTAAGTCGAGTCACCCTCCGCCCCCCACCCCGCCCCAACCTAACCAATACATGTTATTTAGGCTACAGGCTAACCGTAATGGGTAGCACGACTTGCATGGCTGATCACATCAGCCATGCAATCTGTGCCATACAGAAATCCCTTTTCGCAATGAAGGCTATATACAAGCTATCAAAGCTCACTGGAGTGTTATTTAGGCCAACCAATGTGTTATTTAATGAAATGGCTTACATGATGTGCTCTTTACAGTCAAACGCGCTGAACCGTGGCCACCCGAATAAGTTTTTGACATCTTTTTAACAAGTTTTTGATTAGTTTGATGGCTTCCGGTTGCACAACGGTGTATACGAACGATCTGTGAAATGTTCAGTTTCAACTGGTTTTACAAACCCAGAAAACATTTCCTGTGCGAAAAATTAAGTTTGACCAAATTTTTTCGGCATAAAATTTATATATCGCCAGTTGAACTTGGCATAATCGCTCGTGCGAAGCGTTGTTTGAAACCCTTTCAAACTCTGACGTTTGAAGACGAATCATGCAACGGTTGATACCCAGCCTTCCATTTTTCAAGGCATCTGATTGGCAGTTTAAAGCAACCAGAAGCCGTAAAACTCATCAAAGTAATCAAAAACTTGTCAAAAAGATGTCAAAAACTTTGTTAGGTGGCTACGGTTGAATGCATTTGACTGTAAGACCCAGTTGTAGTAACAAATCCACTGATAATATTTGGGACTTTGCGTAAAATGATGAAAAAAGAAAGTTCTTTAAAAGATAATATTAGCTAAGCTAAAAGACCTCAGTCTTAAAAAAGAAAGTTCTTTAAAAGGATAATATTAGCTAAAAGACCTCAGTCTTAAAAAAAAGAAATAATCAACTTGCTCCAAAAGCACTGTTGTCTAAAAGAATTGAAGCGTCTGCTAGTTAACTCTTAAGGACGTTCGCGTACTAACTTTATTCTAAAACTTTTATGGGTTACTCATGTCAGAAATATAAAAAATGGGGGGTCACCAAATTCTTTTCAGAAAGATCACCTCAAGATCTTAAATGCCAACAGTGTGTGTTTGTCCAAAAGTATTGGGAATAAATCCATGAAATGCAATTTTCTAGTCTAAATATTGTTCAGGGGATGTATAAAGGAAATCGATTCAACTGGCAATGTTCCTCATTTAGCAATCACATTTGCACTCGCCTGGCAGTTGAAAGATGGGCAAGATTCATTGCTGCATGGGCAGCAAAATTAGAAATGTTTAAACTTCCCATGTTGACTTTTTGTTAATTTTTTTTTACAATCTGTTGAGAACACAAAACAAAGCTGCCTATCCAAAAAAAATTGGTGGTCACCGACCATTTGAGAGAGTAATCTACAAGCTTAATTAACGGAACTACTACTAGCCCTATATTTGTTTCAAAAGTTTCCTCAGCGCACACACTCCATGCATGATGTGACATTGCGGCATGAATTATGGGCGCAGTAAGGATATAGATTTTAAAAAACAATTGGCGCGAACATCCTTAAGTACTTCATGTTTAAATAAATATATTGTTCTTTGATGTTAGCTAAAACAATAAATAAATAAATTAATTAATTAAAGGTAATGGTCTGCATTCAAGTCTAGTGGCCCATCAGGCTGAAGCTTATCCCAGTTTCTGTAGCATGAAGCGATTAGGAGTATTTCTACTCCCACTGGATGGATCCATCGCAGGGTTACCCACAGCTGTAGTAAATTTGCTTGCACCCTGGGTGGAGAGAGGCACTGCAAGAGTTTAGACATGTCTTACCTAAGTACACAACATAGTAGCAGTCAGGGCCCGAACCCGAAACTGCTTGATTAATAAGTTAATAATTTTTATTTCAATTACAAAATCATCAAGTTGGATTAAGAGGTTCAAAATAAATGAGATGGCTTAATTTCCAGGCTACAAAAAAATGTACATTGGAGTAGTAACTATCAGTATTGCTTCGATCCACTCAGATCAGGTTGCAACAATGTGTGGTTCCAGAAAATATCCATACTCCCCCCACAGAAGGGATTGGAAATTCCAGGGAGGAGGGGGGGTCTTGAAGAGCCAAAAATTTAAAGCAATGTATGAAGCTAAATTGGAATTTCCAGAGGGGTGGGGGTTCATAGGCCAAATCCCTTCCGTGGGGGGATATGGATATTTTCTGGAACCACACAATGCACTTCAACAATAAAATATAATAGTTATTGGCTTTTTTGCTAAAAGGTGCACTTTTTTACTTTGCATAGGTTTACGAATAAAGTATTTAGGTACTGGTATATAATTTTGCTTGTAATTTTCATTCTGTGGCTGACAACATCATGAATAAAATATTGCTGCCACCCTTAACTCGGCTTAACTGAGTTTCAGCAAATCACAGGTTATGAATTTGCAGTTGGGGTCACATAACCAAAAAAAAAAATGTATTGTGGGCCATAACCTAAAGAATGCCAGAAATGGAAAGAGCATGTCAAAAACAGAAATATGGCCAAAAAAAATGGTAGCTGAGCTTTCTCTAACAACAAATATTAAACAAGCTCTACTGAACAGGCTTATTTAGCAAAAAAGTTATAATTTTCTTTATATTAACCAATTAATTTACCTGAACACCAAAATGTGGCTGTCAGTGAGGGCTTGATTGTAATGTAGCTTATCCAACGGCAGTGAATGTTACTCCTTTTCCTATGACAAAAGTAGAAAAGTCTTTAAAAAAATGGAGAAAACTTTCTGTATGGGAGCTGAGATTAAAGTTTCCTTATTTAAATTTATTCCCTATTATTGCATTGTGCATCCTTTCTGTACAGAGTTTTACCCATAATTAGTGCACACACATAAACAAAATGCAGGGGGATTTTTTTCTCTACACCTACGCTTGAGTGAGAGAGAAATCGTTATCTTGTACACAAGTACATCACTGCATGGTGACCTAGCCTGTTCCAGTCGTTCGGTTAGTGGGGAACAGTGCGAAATTCGGGATTGCGTGATGTAATCGCTTTCTCCCCACACCCCTCCCCTCATTTTTCGCTACCCGTTTTTCGCACTGCTCTGCACTAACCGAACGCCTGGAACAGTCTAAAGGTGACCTATCAGTTTTTTCTTGTATTTTGAGAGGCAATGAAATTCTCTCTATAAAATTAATACAGATGATGATCAATCTCAGTCTATGTTTTGCATTAGAAATGAGTACTTTGCAAAGGAATTCTAATAAAATAATGAGCAGCAGTGTTTTATCAAGTTTAAAACACGAGGCGCAGTCGAGTGTTTTAGACTTGATAAAACACAAACTGCAAATTTATTTGAAGTGATTTTATACAAGGTCTTCCTGCTTCTGAGTGAGTATGGTGACCTCCCTATTTTTTTTTCCAAAATTTAAGTTCCTTCAAGGCTTTGGAACTATTCCATTACTCAAGAACTGTCAGGTAGCGACCACAAATGTGGAATGACTTGGCATACGCAGCTGCACTGTCAACCATGCCGTACCCATGCACATAACCCCTTGCCAGCTGCACCACAACCCTGGGGAGCGACTGCTTGCCAGCATTGTTTCATGTTTTACTTAGCTAGCCTAAATTACATTTAGCCACAATTAATGAGAAAGGCGGTCTCGTGTGACCTTAAAATTTAAATGGCAAAAATTAAAATGAAATTAAAGTGAAATTTAAATGGCAAATCGGATAGATTGTTGCCTACTTTTTTGAACTCAAATCATAGTTTTTCAGGTTTCATCGGGTAGCCAATACTTTTCTTGACCAAGGATAAGAAATGAAACGACCATAACTCAAGTGGCCCCTTTTGGTTTTCAACCTGAATGAAAAACTTCAGACTCAAGAGAGAACTTTGCTTTAAGATCAAGGGGACACCTTAGGCCATCATTATGCATTTATTCAAAGCGTATGCACAAAGTGCAACGACTGACATCGACATGAAGTGTACCAAATATTCATGACTGCATAAAATATGGCGCGTGATTTGAAGTATTCACGTTTTCAGTGCATTTTGGTTGTATTTTTTTCTTTATAAAACCGAGAGCATTCTGCCCCTCGATGGTTTATGAAAAATTTGTCGATGTTGTATTATTGGAAAGCTTGGACAGACTCTTTTCTCTGAATTAGAGATTATTTTCATGAAATAAATGCATTAAAATTCAAAAGAAAAACATGTTCTTTTTGAAAACGCATTGTTCTTTTCTGGTCTCAACATTAAAGTGTGGAACATAATTACCATAATTACCTCTCTTGGCACTCATGTTTTAATCAGAACACCTTCGGAAAACTCAAAGTTTTGACTTTTCCGACAATTTTGTGTCCAAGAATTCAGTGCAGATTTAGAACTTCATGAGCTGGCACTGCAGAGAGGTAAACTAGGAATACTGTAGTGTGTCATGACAGAAGTGGAATTCTAAAAGAGCGCTTTTAAAAAAAAGATTAAAGGAGTTATTCAAATTTGCACATTTAAACGACTTTTGCTCACTGGAAAAGTTTAAATTAAAAAATCCGCTTCTGTCATGACACACTAGAGATTTTGAGTGATCTTTTTTGATATAAAATCACAGAATGCTGTACGTCTTCTACTTGATCGGCAAACTTGGACACAAAATCATGGATTTTTCATTTTGGCTCTAATTGCTCTCCAGCGTCACCGTAAAGCACAATCTACCAAATCAAAGACAACATCTGTAAACTTCCATCATTCTTTAATGTCTCTGCAAAATTTCAGCTCAATTGCATCCAAAACAGCCAAGATATAAGCATTTTAAAAGATGTAGGCCAAGCACAATTTTGCCTAATGAATTTATTCATGGCCAGGTGTCCCCGACGACCTTAACATATCTTGCAAACATTTTCAAATTTCTGATTTTGTTCCTATGAAATATGCAAGCCTTTTTTGCCAGAATTTGTGATACATGCTTCACTCATTTATATTTCTCTTTCAACTATTTTTTTAAGCAAGAGTGGCAATGGGTTTTACTTGTGATTTTGTTTTGTTTCAGTCATTTAAGTGTATTGGCAATTTAAGATGGCTTACTACAGTTTTGAGGGGGTAAATGAGCCCAGCTTTTAACTCTTTTGTAAAATATACAGAAAGGTTTTGCTTTCACTTATTACTGTTTGTTGCATCCTACAACCAATACATTTGAGCAATAAAGATGCTAATAAACAGCCAAAATGAATATCCGAGTGCTTAAGAGGAGACTGGGCACTAGTAATTTCAATGGCGTTTTTCTCAAAATCTGCCCGTATCAACCTGCCTCAAAAATTCAGAAATTAGAAATTGAATCAGATAAAACATTCATGCAAAATAAATTAAAAATCTGTAAGACAGATTTTTTGCTAAATAGAAAAATGTAGTTTTTTGCCTATTTTTAAAATAGCTCAAAATCTGTCTTACAGATTTTTTTAAAATTTTGGCTGTTGACGCGATTTACCCCAAAAAATTAATTGTGAAAATTTCATTATGGGTCGTACGGTAGGTTTTTGAGAAATTTTGAGCCGAAGTCAGGTTTTTACGACCTCCGACGAGAATTGAATTGCGCATGCCCTTTTATTTGAGCGCGCGCTCATGACGCCACACGTTATGAGCGATGAAAAACGCGAATTAAAACTCCTCTTTCGATTGTTTATCTACCTCTTTGTAGTATTGTTGTCGTCCTATGACATGCCTAAAACCTTCTGAAACTTTTAACCTTCTAATAAAGGGCTCAAACTTGTTTTCGTTTCTTTTAGTGTTGCTCACGAAAGTTTTGCGAGCGCGAGCGATATTGACGTCAGGCACCCGAATCGTAGCGCGCGCTCTTGCCTCATAAAAACTGTAGTAAGCCACCTTAAGCAACGATCAAAGATAACCATCTGTTGCGTATTTGACTTCATCTTTGACGGGCGTCAAATGTGAAGTCAAAGTTGTTAGTAATTTTGACCTCGCCTTTGACGGGCGCCAAATGTGAAGTCAAAGCTATGAGCATTTTTGACCTCGCCTTTGACAGCGATCAAAGGTGTGGCAAAGCTGTTACATATTTGACTTTGCCTTTGACGTGGGTCAAAGGTAAAGTCAAAGTTATTGAAACATTTGACTTTACCTTTGACGTGCGACAAAGGTTTAGTCAAAGCTACCACATATTTGATTCGTCTTTGACGCGCGTCAAAGGTACAGTCAAAGTTATCAGCATATTTGGCCTCGCCTTTGACAAGAATCAAATGCGCTGCAAATCCAATTTTTCGTGCCGTGTATAAAGTAATTATGAACTGGCCAAGAAAATCGAAAATTCTACTCCAATCTTAAAAAGCACGCCCATTCGGCACCTCCTGTACCTACAAAGGCCTGGTTTGAAAAAACTTACCTTGTGCATGTGGTAATTAACAAATAAATCTCCAAATTGTTGTGAAGGCAAATGGTGATTTCCACTTTGCGAGACCAGCGATCAAAACGAATCAAAACAGTCAGGATAGCCTTGCCGTTGGAGATCTGGGTTCCAGTATCACGTGATTTTAAAACTCTTCATGCTCGCGTATCGAAGGGTCGCGTGGACGGATGTGGACGCCGTTTTAGGCCGGAGAAACCGGCGATTTTCAAGCACAAGAGTTCTGTTGCACAGGCTAACAAATACAGGGCCACTTTTCTTGCTATGCTAATTGAACATCAGCTCGAATAACCGCAAGTCCTGAGGGTACGGAAGTACGCACGGAGGAGATTGATTTGCGAGCGTTTTGCGACGGTTAACAGGTATAATAATATACATGAAAAAATTAGTCGATTCTGATTGGCTGAGACTGAGTGCAGTTCAGAGGTAACACCAGTGCAAAAAGTGTAACACCAGTGCAAATTACAAATAGACGCGGACGAAAACAACGACCGGGGTTTTCGCTAGGTAAACAACAGTAAAACACCTAAAAGATAGTTCTAACAAACCAAATACAATTATTAGCACCTCATTCTGGCTAAGTGTACGGACAACGTCAAGCGAAGAGAAAAAAATATCGCCAACAAAATAGAGGAAAACGAGCCGGCAAGCCGAACTAACAGTTCTGCCCTAAAGTAAAAGGACAAAACAGTGACGACTTGTCTTGGAACCAGACCGCTTACAGAATGATAATAGCTACACTCGACAGGCATATAAATAAACAAGGATACAAGTTTTTCAATCCGGCAAGTAAGTTCTTCGCCGACCAAGTTCTTCGCCGGTCTGTCATGGAAAAACGTCCAACTATAAAAGCGCGAAGTCCAACCGAAGAAGAAGTGGACATGCTATGACAGTAGGAATTTTTTGGTGCCAAAACGCCAGAAGCACTTACATATCTGTAGTTTGTGGTGGCTTTTTGCATTTATCAACTGCCAGCTTTCTTTCATCTTTGGCCGCTCGAAGCTTACATCTCGGTTTCCAAAACGGCCGCCGTCCAATTCTTCAGTTTACGCCGAGCTTTCACAGTCTAATATGTACATTGTCTTTAGTCGGTCATTGTTAACCGAGTTGTGCTTCAAAAACGTTTGAAAAACCACAAATTCCCAAGTTTACAGTACAACTGAATGAATCTGAATATTTCGCTCTTGTGAAAGTTTGAACTTGACATGTGTTTGCTGTGCTTCAACCAATCAATTGAATGAAAAATCAGAAAAGGCGCGCGGTGTCAAAATTCAACTGGTTTTCTTTTTCTCTCTGTCCCTTTTTTCATGTATATTATTAATAAGTAATCACATGAT
The DNA here is from genome assembly GCA_963693305.1 of Meandrina meandrites. Taxonomy (NCBI): domain Eukaryota; kingdom Metazoa; phylum Cnidaria; class Anthozoa; order Scleractinia; family Meandrinidae; genus Meandrina; species Meandrina meandrites. Next base: position 16,426,017 of record OY855911.1, on the reverse strand, counting down.
TTTTCTCGTGCAATTAGGAATAAATAAGCACTTGTAAATTTTTCAAAGACTACAAATTGCACTCGCCCTACGGGCTCGTGCAATTTTGTTAGCCTTTGAAAAATTTACTCGTGCTTATTTATTCCTAATTGCACTCGAAATCATGTGATTACCTATACTTAATCAATTTTGACTTTTAATTAAGCAGCAATTTATCTCCTTACACAGAGTGTATTCTGTAGTTTAGCCTATTTAGTATTATTTTGTGGCTCGATGGGAAGTCAGTGATCTTTACACTCTGCACAGAGTGTAAAGATCACTGACTTCCCACCCGTAGTGCAGCGCTGCAGAATGGCTGGAAGAAGCGCTGCAAAAGAGCTGTAAAATGGCGCGCTGCAGCAGCCGCAAATTTTGGCTGTTTAATACTGCCACGAGCAGCCCTTTGACAGCGATAAACAGCGTTTTGGCAGCGGCAACGAAACTTTCTGAAATCACGATCAGCGCAGCAGGATGGCTGCAAATAGGCTTCAAAAATTTAAAACATGTGCATTTATGCAATATTTACAGCTTTTGGCTGCGTTCAACAGCCTTTTAGAAGTCAATAAGCTCGACTGCACTGTGCAGAATAAACAAAGTAACGAGATCGGTCGATACAATATCAGCAATATAATACTACAATAGCAGTTAAAACATATATACTCAAATACAGTTGCAAGAACTAGCGATGCATCAATCAGTGAAACAACAAAATGAACTTTGATAAGTCTTTATTTTCACATAACACTACGACCAGTTGAAATTGCAGCCAGCGAGCGTAGACATATTTCTGGCGGTTAATCAATAATGTCTCCGCGGACGGCTATTGAAATTGCAGCTACAACTCCTTATTTTTGAATGAAGAACGCAAATTTGTAACAATCCGGTGGGTTTTATTTAAAAGGTAAAGTTTGAAAGAAAATATTGTGAGCAAGTTCTGTTTATGTACTCAAAAAGTATGTAGTAACAATGGCAGGTAATCTGTAATCGCCTTGTGTATTACAATATTCACTGACACTGTGCTCACCTCGATTGGCCTCCGTCTGTTTTCCTTTGCAAAATTACATAACTGTGCTGGACAAAGCTACATGTATTAGACCCAGGGAGGTCCCCAAGTGTCGTGGAGCTCACAAAAGACTGAGCACACATACATGAAGCTGGTTACAGCAAAATATATCCCAACGGCCGACTGCATGAAGACGTGTGAGCTTCAAAGATGACACCATAAACCGCCACGTTTCAGTTAAAGGAAAATGTTTCCTTAATGTTGCAAAACTTAGTAGCTAGTTGCAAAACTTTTTCAAAAACTGAATGAATCCTTTTCCCAAATTATGCTTGAAGAAACATTGCACTCTTTGCCTTAGACTTTCCCGCTTCTAAACGAAAAGATCAACGGTTCTTTCATTGCTCAATTCTGTAATAATGTAGACATTGTCACAGGTAACCAATCAGATCGCTTGTTGGTCTCCAAGGAATTAGAGATCGCATTCCGTATGCGTTATGATCACGTACGCTGCATTGGGAACAAAAAAATGTTTCTTAACGAGCAGAATTTCACAGAAAACATTTTATTCATCACCGGACAACACAAGAAATGGGATAAGAATCCCTGTTACAAATATGCACACGCGGTTGTTTAACTATTATACTTGCAACAATCAGCGAACATTGTTCAATCGCACAGAATTTATTCAGGGATTTACTAGCTGTTTGACTGTGCTTTTCCTCAGTTTTTCTGCACTGGTGAGTACAAAAGTGATAGATTTGCTGTGATCACAATTAAAACTACTTTTCGAGAGGCATTCTGAAACAGTCGTTTGTATGAGGTCATCCGGCCGCAACATATTGGCGAGGTATTTAGCAGAGTGCCAGCTTCAACCCTCCAAGTTAAGACCATTTTAGTCGCCATGGCGACTAACATTTTGGAGCTGGCGACTAAATTGGACCTGAAGTCGCCAGCCTGGCGACTAAAATTGAGAAGAAGGATTCAAAGCGTGAGCTTAATTTAGCGACTAAAATTTTTCAATTGGTGACCAAACTTGAGCAGCCAGTGGCCAAATGGCTACTAAAGAAAAAAGTAAACTTGGAGGGTTGCAGCTTGTAGCCGGGTTCAGCTACTCTACAGCCATTTGATGGTCTGCCAAACAGCTGCAAAAAGCTACAAAAAAGCTGCCAAGCAGTTCGAAGGGCTGCACAGCGTTTCTGCAGCCCGCTGCAGCATCACTTTCACTGCAGGAAGGCTTCCAAATCATTGCATTTCAGCTGCAAAAGAGCTGTACAGCTATTTTGCAGTGCTTTTGAGGCGCTGCACAGCGCTGCTTGTTTCGTACGGGTTGTTTCAGTGCTCTAATATAACTATTTGTAATAATAGTGGACCAATATATACAGTATATATATTTTGGCTGTTCAAAACTCTTTTAAAATCTGTGACAAAGCTCCTTTATTCAAATTACATTCTGCACATATTGTTTTCTTTGATCTCTTGAGTCAAAATGTTTGAGGACATTGAAATCTTTGTTGAGCAGTATAAAAGCCAAGGGAATTAAAAAAAACACTTTGTTTTGGCTCATTTTGATGAGATTTAGGATTTTCAGAATACTAAATGAATGGCTTTATCTAATGTCCATCGAAGGGATGGATTGAAGCTTCTTTTTACATGTATGCGGTTTTTTGGTATAATTATAATCTCTAACCCTATAGTGTGTGATGTTTGTGTTTTTAAACCTACTGTGTTCAGTGAAAACAAATTTGTTTTTAAATTATTGTTTACAAGGCTAAAAAGTTATAAAATTTAAAAAGAAACCGAACGTTTTCGACTTGTTGTCATCATCCCTTGATGACAACAAGTCGAAAACGTTCGGTTTCTTTTTAAATTTTATAACTTTTTAGCCTTGTAAACAATAATTTTACCTTTCTTAGCGAATATTATGACAACAAAATTTGTTTTTGATGTTGTGGTTTCTCGTCTGACCCTTGTCAGAACTAAATTAAGCTACAATGCCCTACTTGATCCGTGCTTATTTATTAAAAGCATGTAACATTGTTTTCAATTTGTAACAAGCCATTATAATTATCAAGTTAATCTTTAATATGCTTAATGGCTACCAACTTGACCTCCACCACCCAGATTGGCCAGCTTAATTGTCTCGAGTAAATCTGGTGAAGATGATCATGCGAGACTACAAATCATGAAAATGTCAGGTTTCAATGCTCTATAGCTGATTGTGTATAGTTTTCTATTTTGAGGAAGGAAAAGATGTAAACTATCGTAATAATTGATCAAGTGCTGATTCCATGTCACCAAGGAGGAAAAAGGTTTCCAAACTTAGAGTCTATTAAAATGCATATTGCGGTGACGGTGTTTCGTCAATTTTTCAACGAAGAGGGGTTGGTCACTAAGTAAGTGTGGGAGGGTGGATGTGCATTGGGCCAGAGCATTTGGGAAAGTGACCAGTGGTTGCAAAACAAGTGACCCCACCCCTTCCTCTTGGCTAAAAGTTAAATGATGCACACTTGGCTGCAGTCCCCTGATGGAAGGTTGAAAACACGTGACCTGCCTCAGTTTTGCAAAATCTGGTTTACTACCTCCTGTTATTTTTGCTTGTTGTACATGCAAAAACTATTTCTTGGTCGTTGGCCATAAAATTAAAGATTAAAGGGGCTAGGTCATGACTCGCGCATGCGCACTAGGAACTAACAAGTTTGAAAAAAGGCTGGCTGCTTTTTTTCAAGTCGTTCGCCATTACAGTCGAGTTCGACACAATCCATTCAATCCTCCGGTATTGCGAACTCCAAATGGTCTGAGTTTCTTTGTATGACAAGATTATTTATTTCATTTCACTTTGGTGCGATTATTTTTGAGACTTTGGACTTTTGGAGCATTTTTTGTGTCCAAATACGTCGGACTGCTCCGGACTGGCAGCAGCCGTAAAAGATTCTCGTCCAACAACACCACGAATCTCAAAGTTTGGGAAAGGGGCCAACGGAGAATTTGGCTAAACAGCATTGTATACATCATAAGTCGCTTCAAGGATCAAACGCAGAGGAAAGGTCAACCGTTTGCTTTTCAACGAAGTCAGAAGCGCAACACCTCGCGGGATGTTATATTCGACAGGAGTCTTCTCGTTCAAAGCACATTTTGCTCTTTTTTGAATATCACGGACAACATTTGCTCTTGTTATTTCGTAGGATGTATAGCGCAGAGTTCTAATCCAGCTTGTCGTATTTGCTGTCGCAGTAATTAGGGACGATCGAACAAGTTGGCTTATCGAGGTCAAAACATTTATACGGTAAGCTTACTGATGTACATCATGAATAGTACCAGGATAGAAGCGGCCCACAAGCTAACTCTTTAGCATTTGGTATCGCTTTTCTCCCCATCCGGTTGTTTTGTCCCGTTTAATAGCGGTCTTTTGTGGAGCGTTATAGAATAAAACAACGATTTATCATGTTATTTCTCTGTTGTTATTGTGTTGTTGGCGTTTGCTAAAAAATAGCATGCTTAGCTGAATCATAATTGCAGAACTTCTTTATCACAACAACTAAAATTATCTTATATTCTTTTAATTGTTTGCGAAGAAAAATGTTGAGCTTGATTCAACACAACCAGAACAATATATTTTTCATGAATGTTATTGTAATTATCATATCCCGTACAGCTTGAACGTGACAGTTGCGCGTTCTGTTTCCGGCTAATCAATTACAGTGAAGAATTTTGACAGATATAATTGAAAAGTAAATGACCTCAGTGCGCAATCTCACAGCGTGATCTAGCCCCTGGAATTATGGCACCCAAAATACTTGCAAGCAACCAGATTAAGCAACTCAAACTTCTCAACTTGCAAACTTCGCAACCTGCCAACTTCGCTGCATGTGAAATTCACAACTTTGTTTCGAAGTTCGCAATTTGATTGACCACTAACGCAATGAAATTCCCAAGTTTGTAGGGAACTTCGGGGATTTCAAACGTACTTCGGAAACCGTTTGTCAAAAGTTTTGTGAAACGCACTGTAAGGCAGATTCTTTCCTTTCTAGATTAATTAAGGTGTCCACGCCTCTCAACATATATATAGTGGTGAGGCATGAGATCAAATGCAATAATTAATCTGCAAGAAATATAATTATATTGTGTCCTTTTTTGACATTATCCCGTTATATTTCAACCATTTAGCGTGGTATGATTTTGCTTGTACATTTAGGGTATATTGGGCACAGGAAGTTTGGTGTGGAGGATCAGGAGGCAGAAGATCAGAGCAGACTAGGGGTCTCCCACAATCCCTAGTCTACAATTTGTACATTTGGTTGATCTTGAAACCAAAGCTGCATCCAACATTTCTGGGCAGAATGGGAAAAGGGGCGCTGGACAAAAATTTCCTGTGTGGCTGATTCAATGTAAGTTCTTAAAGCATACATATATGTTGCCTATTTGAGTTACAATTGTATCATACAACATCTACATTTCTTCATGAAATAATTTGTAGGCCATTTCCAAGTTACCTTTTGCTTCTCTGTCCATTTTCATGCAAATCAAACTCATTTTCATTTGAATGGTTTTGCATGAGGACTTGTTTTGAAAACGAGACAAAGGGCAACTCGGAAATGACCTATTCAGATAGAGAAATGATACAAAATTGTACTTCTTAATTTTTGATATTATCAGAATAACAATTATTTATCCCACTGATTTAAGGAGGCTGACAACAGTTTTCAGCTCTCATACTTTGATGGTTCAGTGCTATAACTATTTGTCAATTGCACACTATATCCTGTTAAAAACACCCTTAATTTTAGCTTTAAGTGCTCATAGTGCAAAAACAAACTCGGTGATGACCCCATTTTTTTGTGGATGCCGTTAATCCATGCATACTGGCATCCTCTTTCCTATCATCTTGTAATGTACCAATAGAAACTTTGTGAGCCAATAAGATCACGAATAATGCAATCAATTCAGGTGGCCCCAACGTGGAAGATTGTGAATTACAGAGCGGTCAGTGTAAAATGCAGACTGCAGACTGCAGACCAGGGGTAAAACGCAGACTGAGGGTAAAGTAACGTCTGAAATAAGTCTAAAAGGTTTTCTTACCTTTGTTTACGAGGTGGCCATGTTGAAATTTCAATACGCGGTTAGATCTGGTGCCGTCAAATCTTCCGAGGCACATTTCATGATGGTTTTCTTGTTTTACTACTAACACTGAATACAGTAATTTAGGTGTATTCCAGTTGTTGATCATATGGCTTGTTTCACTGCAAAATGATGCAGCAGATGCACAACACATTCCGTGCAGATTTTTCAACAGATTTGTACAATGGGACTGGCGCAAATGTGATAGCCTGTGATAAACAGATTAATTGTAAAACATTATAATAATTTTAGTGTTCTCCAATCGTTGAGAATATGGCCTTTTTTTCTGCGAAACTATTATTGAAAACTCAAAGCATCCCCGTCTTTGCATCCGTAATCTGTTCAAGAAAAAATAAATCCATCTTTAATTAATGGATGCTAAACAAGGGATTATGCATATGATACAAAAAATGATAAAATATGCCACAAATAAAAGCTTAATTACCATAACTTCAACCTTATCGCTGTCCCACATGTTTGCGGCTAGCTCAGATCTACATGACTTTCCTCGTGATCAAGTTCCAGGTCGTCTTGGTTTATAAAATCTGGATGCCTCTCCTTCACTGTCACTGCGTGTTTAGCTCGTCACGCAACGCTGCGGCTATTAGCTAGACTACACTCGTAATTCTTGTTTTGTTTTATTTTACCCTCAGTCTGCATTTTACCCCTGGTCTGCAGTCTGCGTTTTACACTGACCGATTACCGAGTGCTAAAGCCTTGCTGGTGAAGGATTTATGATGGCAACGAGGCAGTGACTTGTGTCTTGGCGCTTTGGCGCTTATGAATGTATTTTGTATGCAATTGACACACTTGTTTATGGACTGTATCCAGCTTTTCAAGACTTAAGTATTGCTACCAATTTGGATGGAATTTTTGGAAGGATCGAAGTGAAAAATTTGACTGCAAAAGCCATCTAGCGTGAATACTGTAGTTTAGTTAAGTTTCTTATATGCAAATTTGAACACGCTTGCAATGTAGTATTCCATTTTGATATTTTGTCATTTTTCGAAACATTCTTTGCTTAATCTTAAAGGAAATATAATCTGAAACAAAGTTTCTTTTGATTGTTTTTTATTTGTTCAGCTTAAGCTAGGATTTTAAGTTATATGCAAATTTGAACACGCTTGCATGTACATGTAGAATTCCATTTTGATATTTTGTCACTTTTCGAAAAATTCTTTGCTTAATCTTTAAGGAAATTTAATCTGAAACAAAGTTTCTTTCAATTGCTTTTTATTTGTTCAGCTTAAGTATGGATTTTTAGGCTTTCAAAGCAAACAACGTCTTTAGATTTGAGACAGACATGATTGTTATCTGATATGCATTCTTTCGCGGCAAAAGTCATCTCCGTTGTAGCCATTTTATTTTGAAGGTTTCAATCGATAATTAATACATTCTTTCAGAAAATATAACGCAGTATTTTTATTAATAGTAAAAGTAATGGAAAGGCTGTTGCAAAGCATTGCTTGTACATGTGTCAATTTAGTATTAGCTTAGAAATTCTGTAGATTTATTAGGGATTTTGTGTTGTTTTATGATGCTGTGTTTGCAAATAATTTTTATCATCTCGAATTACCGCTTTTCTACACCGAGAAAATAAAACTGTGCAATCGAGTTAATGTAATTTTCAGTTTTACAGAATTAAAAAACCTACCTGTTGTCAAAGTATTTGAAGTGTTGTTAAGTTTATATTTTCTACGAAGTCTTCGTGTTTTTGTGAGCGTCTAAAATGACACGTGGGGTGAACAAAATTTTGTCACTATTTTTAAGTTTGGTTTGAGATTATTTTATCAACGTTGATAAGCTCTTTATTAAACTATCAATTGGTCTTTCAATATGCCTAGTTGGATGCTTTCAATCTTCATAGCACTTTGGCATCCACATGCAGTTTTCGATTGCCTGTTATTACATTTTGGAGTAATGATAAGATAAAATTAGGAGGCAGTCTCTCTAAAACTGGTCTGGTTGGTTTCAGATCAAAATAAAATCGCAGGTTTTTTTGTGTGGTTACAGTTGATTTCACATTACTTTACCCTGCCACATAGCCAAGTTCATTGCGAAATTGGGTACTACGTAACGAAGTAGTTAATTACGTGGCGAATTAGAGAATCAAATTGCGAGCTCTAAAACAAAGTACTCAACTTCAGCCTGACTGAACTTCGCAACTTTGCTACTTGAAGAGAAACAAGACCTGAAGACACGTTTCTCAAAAGTCATGGCAATTATGTCTGGAGTTGATGGTTTTATGGACAATTTGCTTCTCACCTCATGAACAAACTTTACAAGTGAATGGTTTTACAACGATTGATAACTTGATGCGGCTTATTTCAAGACTCTAGAAAACAAAATGGTAATGGATGTGAATGGTAAGCTATTGCAAGTGAAAAATTTGACTGCAATTAAGCCGTCCGCTAAAATCAAAACTTTCGCTTTAGCTTGAATATTTAATTTCAACACGCTTGGAAGCAGAATTTCACGGCTTTGAAAGTTTTGATATGTTGTCGCTTTTTGAAATGTTCTTTGCCTTATTTTGAATTAAAATTTCTCTTCAAGTAGCAAAGTTGCAAAGTTCGCAGATTCTGTAATTAATGACCCAATTTCCCAACAAACTTCACAATGCGGCACGGTAAAGTAATGTGAAATGAACTCTAAAGGCCTAGCTAGCTTTATGTCAAAGTAACAAAACCACAATAATTTTGGTTCTTGGTTTTAAATTATTTTTGTTAGGGTTAGACCGATGGTTGCTCATGCATGACCAAAATTTGACATGATTTTTTTAATACAGCTCTGCTCGGTCGGGAATTTTTTTAACCTTGCAGAAAGTTGCAACCTAAGAAGCATTCTTTCTAAAAGCAGTCTGGCCGGATCTGGATTGAAAATAAAATTGCCCTTTTTGTGTAGTGACTGTATAACAAAGTAACAAAACAACAATTATTTTATTTTGAGGCTTTTGAGAATAATTATTGTTTGGGTGTGTACAGGACAGAAAAACACTATTTTGCTTGTGTTTCTTACAATATATTTGCTGGCAATAAAATTAATGTATTAATGCTGGGCAGCAAGGTTTTTTTTGCACTGCCTGTTGGACCTTGCCAAGGTTTAAAGTACCACATGCATAACACCACAGGCAGACCACCCTACATGTATGACATACAAGACAAACAAGAGAAATTTAAAGAAATTGATGACGGTTATGAATAAAGCACCGAACGATACATATTTAGGCTCATCTCAATATGAATATCTCAGTTAAGAACGTTTGCGCAGCTTGTTATTTTTGCACATCCTTACTGCACACGTAATTCATGTCGCAACGCCACGCCACGTCATGTATTGAGCACACGCGCTGAGAAAACTTTTGAAACAATATAGGGCTGGTAGCTGTTGCGCTAACTTCGATCGTAGTTTACTTTCTCAAAAGGTTCGTGACCCCCAATTCTTTTTTATAGGCAGCTTTGTTTTGCGATTCTCAATAGATTGTAAAGATATGAACAAAAAGTCAATGTGGGAAGTTTAAAAATTTCTAATGTTTCTAATACATACATATTTAGGCTCATCTCGATCTGAATATCTCAGTTAAGTTAAATAAAACGTTAGTTGACTCATGCATGGCGTTTTATCCACTTTTCTGTGCCGTTTAAGGTGGCTCCATAGGGTAATAACATGGATGTGGCGCGCGCTGGTGTTATATTTTGAAGTCTGGTTTTTGCATTTTTTTCACTCCCAGTTCGCTCAAACTTATCAAATACAATAAGCAAGGATGAAATAGTGTTCTACAACCATTTCTGTTTAAATATTGGGTTTAAGTCGTGAATTAAGAGTACCCAAGCAAATGCGACTTTGAGCGTTTATGTGGCTTTAAGTGCAATTTTCTTCTATTTCCTTCGATGAAATCTTCCAATATTTTCACAGTACATGGACACTATCTGAAAAATAATTTTAAACAGAAAAAAGTTCGGGTTTGTAAAGCAGCTTCTTTGTTATTTGCAAATTTGTGTTTTTCCCCTCTGCATAAAAACTGGTCTTATAGATTTTCGTAAAAAACGAGCGCCACGTAAAGCAAAATAATTATAACCTCTCTGGCAAATTTTACGAAATTTCACCGAAGGAAACGCGAGAAAAGTTAGACGAAAGTTGCCATTTTAGTCCCCCAAATTTAGAGATTTTTACCGAAGCATTGTTATCTTTGTTGTTTGAATCCTTAACCCATAAAAACAAAATACTGAAATGATTGTCATTGATGTGTTCAGCATTATCTGTTTGAGCTTTCATGTCGTAACAGTGTTTGTGCGTGGTGGACATCAGTTTTGAACTTCCAGGATTATTGCATAAATTCTGTTTAAATTTTCTTTTAGCTTGAATGGAAAGAATTTTTGGTAGTTTATATATTAGCTTGTTAATTCCATATAAATGAACTGGGATCGCATTTAAAAAGACAAATTTGCAGAGCTCTTCTCTTTCATGACCGTTACTCTGACACGACTTTTTAAAATTGAAGCCAACAAAGTGCTAGACGTGGCCTTTTTATAGGCTCGCTCCGTGTTTAAAGCGTTATTTCACTGAATCACTTTTGACCATTGGCTTTACATGTAAGAGGAGGGACAAGGCAGGCAGCTCGACAGCCAGTGGCCGTGACCTTGCCCAATTCAAGCTCGAACTGATGCCAAACCATCAAAATTCTCTCCTCGTAGACACCAACATCCAATCAATTAGCTATTTCTTCATGCCTGTGCCGAATTAGAGCTTCATCCTTCCAAAAATTTTCTGGATGTCGAGCTGCCTGCCTTGTCTCTCCTCTTGCATGTAAGTGATTCAGTGAAATAACGGTTTATAGAGTAAAAATATTTTGTGATCACAGCATGATCACGGATCACGCCTGTGATCACGGGTGTGATCACGCCTTTAGACTGGCGTGATCATGATGTGATGGGAGTGATCACACCCGTGATGATTCTTGTCACGCTGTGATGAGAGTGATCACTCCCAATTCACCGTGATCACATTGTAGTCATGGCGTGATAGACTATAACTGCAACGTTCCATAAATTCAGCGAGAGATAACCTTGAAATTAGGACTTACCTCTTGAGCATCTGTCATGAGATTAGCAGTGTTATTAAATTTATGTAGCATTAGTTATTCGTCGTAAAAGTGGGCCGTGAGTCGGGTCACCAAATAATTATGATCAGTTGTTGCGGAAAGCAGCTTAAGTCATAGCTTAAGTTTTAAATGACTTGTAAAGATTTTAAGTTATAATAGTAATTTTATTTGTAAATTAAGCTTATTCTCTTTTATTCAAAAATGTAACTTACTCACCAATAAAGATTATTGCTTTTGCCGTAACTGCGTAAACAAATTTGTTCGTCGACAAAGTAGGCGAATGTTTCTCTTTGAACAACTTGAAGTCATGCTTGTAGTCACATCGATGGCAACACTTTGCAACATCATTTCTTGTTTTGCTTCTCCAGTTTTTCGGCATAAATTTATGTTTGGAAGCGCCATTTGGTAATACGTGACTGATCAGGCGCAACAATAGTTCACCGTAACATAATCTGCAGTTTCATGAAGCACAGACGAAACGCGATTAAGGCTAACAATGACAACACATTCATTGTTCTCAATTTTACCGCTTGCTCATTTTACAAACTTGAAGTTCAACCGTTGGTCTTGCAGCGGGAACACAGGCTGGAAAAGTCTTTGATAAAGCCCGGCGTATCACATCGAACGTTCGGTTTTCGAACTCAATCGAACGCAATCGAACATTAATTGAACGATTAGATTTGATTTTGTTCGGTCATCGAACGAAATCGAACTCACAAAAAATAAATGCAAATCAAACCAAATTGAACATTCGATAAAGTCCGATTGCGTTCGATTTAGTTCGGTCTCCGAACAACACCTAAGCGAGCGGCTTGCGTTATCTCATGATATGAACTGAATCAAGCGAATGTTCGGTTTTCCATCATTTGATTATCATGGGATGCCCGGATAAATACGTCAATTGATCCAGCCATCTATAGTTATGTTTCCTTTATTTCCATACTTATTTTTCCTTTAGACCCGACATTCACAACATTTTCCGGGCATTTGTTAACTGGTATTAACAGTTCCCACAGTTGCAGCATGAATCAAATTTTCCCGAATTTTGCAATTTCCATCGGTACGCTCCCAGTTACATTCCTGAATAGTAGCATGTATTCCTTCTAATTCTAGAGCACGTTGCATTTCATTGATGCAGCGGGCATTTGTCTCTGGTTTTGAAGGTGTTGCTGCGTAATGGAAAACTAAGATGAACTGAACCAAGAAAAATGGAGAAGTAACTCTGTCACTAACAACAATATAATTATACGGCGTGCACCTTCATCCCCATGTGCAATGCTATACTGTTTAATCATATAAAGTTTTAATTCGCAAAATGTTATTCTAAAATACGGTTTTCACTTGAGCGTCGAAAGTAATTTGCGTCAGTTGCAGTTGTATTTGAGTATTTATAATTAGTTAATATCCCCCATACGATTTTATAAATGGCTTACTACGTATTCCCGGGCGTATTACATTGCTCGAATATTATGTTTTGTTTCTTTAGGATCAAATAAAAGACAAAGATTATACGATACCGTGTCCAGTCACTTATTCCAAAACCATTTAAGGAATAATCAATAACCTTTTACTCGCTCATTAGGTTCCAGTTTCGTTATTTTAAATTTAAGCTACGAACTTAATCGAACTAAATCAAATGCTTAATTTCAATTTCGTTCGATTTGGTTCGGAAATCGAACTCACAAAAAAAATTGTTGTCCGATTTCGTTCGATGACCGAACAAAATCGAATTTAATCGTTTGATTAGATTCCGATTTCGTTCGATTTCGTTCGATGAAAAATTTGTTCGATTTCGTTCGATGTGATACGCCGGGATAAAGGTCCCTAGCTCGCTATGATGCAGAATTTGAGAAAGTGTTTTGACTTTGTGAAGACAAATTTGTAATTTTCAGTGCAGGGGATGCAACAGTATAAATGCGGTCCATGTAATAGATCGATATCATGGAAGCACATTGATGTTCATAAAAAAAAATAAATAAATAAAATAAATCACTTTATTTAAGTGTCAATGTATTTAGCACGGCTGTACTAATTGAGGACACTGTAAATAGTGAAACAAAATTATAAATCAAACAGAAACTTGTTAAAAATCCCAACTGGCAGGAGGCTGACCAGTTGGCTATATACAAAGCGTGGAGGAGTTGAATTCGGGACCACTGAAGACAAATCTATCTAGTGGCAGGGAGGAGGATTTGAACCCGGGACCTCTGGATTACAAGTCCAGCGGCCTAACCACTTAAGCCACGCTGCCTCCGTTCATCACTGAGTCCATTCGGCAAGTTGAATTGCTTCTCCAGCCAGTGTTTTAAAAAATATGAATTGGTTGCCATACTCTACGACACATTGCTTCTTGGATAATTCAATTTTGCAATGAGGAAAGAAACTGAGACATATCGAGGTCAGCAAATGTCACTGAATATTGCAATGCACAACGTAATTCTTAGAATGTAGCTTTCTAAATAGGCGCGCTCACCGAACGGTCGACTGTCACGGATAAATTAAAACGTCTTCATTTAGTCCACAACAAGTTCGTTAGTTGCTTTGGAATAGATTTCACAATTACGGCGAACGGTTAATTCAGTGAAAGTTACAAAGCGTGTTGTAAAAATAAAGACTACATAATTTTGATCAAGATGTTAGTTGTTATATTTAGCATCTATCTGACTAGTAAATTCAAGTACATGTATATTCTGATCAAGCCCGTGATGGATGCATTTTTGTTATTCACTCAGACCGTGATCACGCCACTGTGATTAAGGGCATGATCATGGTTATCAGCTATCAAGGTGTGATCATCTCTCATTACAATTTATTCCGTGATCACGGCATGATCACACCGTAATCACGGGTAAAAAGTTTTTACCCGTGATCACACTTTCTGATCATGCCTGTGATCACACCGTGATCACACCCATATTTTTACTGGGGTTTAAACGTTGCAGGAAAGCGGATAAAACGCCACACATGAGTTGACTAACATTTCGTGTAACTTAACTGAGATATTCAGATCGAGATGAGCCTAACATATGTATGTGTTAAGGATACTAGCCGAAGGGACCTTGTTATTATTAACTTGACTATTGATTAGCTTAATAGAATAATAGTTTGCGTCTTGATCTTAGCTACAAACCTAGCTACAATGTTTACCTAAGTTTCTTTTAGCGTCACCACGCTCATATAAAATCAGAATTCGCAAGACCTCGAGTTGTTCAGATCAGAAGTACGTCGTTTCGATTATATTCTTAACCTTTGGGACAAGTGGGACCGATATGTAAGTAATTTTCTTATTTTGTTTTAGTTTTTACTGTAATTGCAAGATGATCGGGCAGAAGTACACGAATGGATGTTATTGTACAATACAATTTTAATTGATTTATAATCGCAAAAAGGAGTAAATTAGATCAAACACTTGAAGATCACAGAGTGAACGCGAACTATTTAGGCTAGAGACTAGTCAGTACGCTGGGCTGTTTATCAGCCAAATATCTATCTCATAATTATTTGATTGAATATCGCTTATATGCAGTTTTAAGTGATTTATACTAGTTTGTTTATGTTAATTTTTGCCGCGTAATCGTCGTTGAAAGCACTTAGTTTCGTTTCGCGTTTCGACTGTGTTACGTAACGTTTTAGCTAAATTGATTAGAGATTCGTTATATTGTTAAATTTCAGTTTACGATTGTCATAATTTTGAAGTATTAAATCACCGTTAACTGTCAACTTTGGTTTTCCGTGGTCATTTGCCCTCGAAGATGACCTGTAAAATAGTCTCCGACACCTCGCCCCTCGACACGCCTCAAAGCAACGCCCCTTGAAGTTTGTTTGGTCTAGATTCTTTGGTTTCAGTCGCTGCCAGCGCCACAGTATGGTTTGGTGCTTTATTCATAACCGTCATAGATTTCTTTAAATTTCTCTTGTTCGCCTTGTTTTTCAACACATATTTAAGAGAACACATAGGGTGATCTGCCTGTGCATATACATTATGATTGACCTAACTAATATCTCAACCATGCTTAAAAATCAAAAATCATCCATTTCATTCAATAAACATTATTTTATTTTGACCTACCCAGATTTGTGTACAATTAAGGTGGCACTGAGGTGAAAGAAAAAATGACTCCATCCTAGGATCTGCCACTGCTATAATAAAACAGCACAGCTATTTTTGAGCTTGGATAGTCAAATAACTGGTTATTTTACCTACTAAGGTGGCGTGAACGTATTTATTTATGCAATGGTTACATTTTTGAGTCACGCTTTTTGGTAGAAAAAAAAAATTACTTGTACCGATTTGATTTTTGGCAACGGAAAAGAAATTTAGGTGTTCGAATCCGAAGAAAATGTGAACATATTTTAGAAATAGGGCCCCGATTAATAAGGGTCTATGTGTTCTGCTGGTAAAGCAAAACATTGATTTCTCCATTGTTACAGCTTTCGTTCACAAAATATTAAAATATAATATACAAAATAGCAGTTGCTTTTGATTTGATTTACTTGTAGCTCAAATGGTTGGTACTGGTTCAAATCCATGTTTGGTCAAACTTTTTTTTCCGATAAATTTGTACAGATTTTTTACCTAATGTTTTATTACCGGAAATCGTTTTTAATTATCATTATCTTTCTATTTTCTAATTAGTTACAGTCAACGCGCCTCACGCATGAACGCTCGGCGACGTAAGGTTCCAGTATTCACGTGAACATTTTGTGAATGAATTGAATTGACATGCCTTCACCCCAAGATTGAAAGATAAGGATCATATTTCGAATAATCGAATCATTCAGTTGCAGATTTTGTGCTGAAACGACTGAAAATATGGAAAATGGCGGATATTCTCATAAAGATTTAGATGGAGAGCAATGGACACGCTTTTTCTTTTAATTTGTTGAGCAAACAAGATTTTATATCTAAGCAAAAGGCCCAAAGCACATCTTTAAAGACCTTTGAACTTCAATCCCTGGTTGTACTCGATAACTGCTACCAAAACATGCGAATGCTGGAAGTGACAATAACAGATTCTTCGTTGAAAATATTATTAAGCCCTGTACCTTTGCTAAGTTTTCTGGTGTCATATATTCACTTGGGATACTGGAAAGTTTCTTGTAAGTCATTCCCAACTTATTGTTCGTCACTACTTGTCGGAACATTTGCCGAATTTTGAATTGAATTTTGAAGTTGCCTAAAATTTGTGAATTAAAGTAATCGTGGAGATCCGCCGTTTATGTAAACATTTCATGCAAAGGTTGAATTATTCCCGACGCGAACTTAACTGTGTCTAATAAAAACGTAAACATGCTTACCTTGATGTTGCTGAAGCATTTTAAGCGTTGTATTGTTCACGATAAAACCCAAGCCCGCGGTGAAGTTAGTTGGTCAAAAATTCGGTATTTGCAAGTCAAAGGACTGTTCTTTACGACTTTAGAAGGATTAGCTGGGGAAGTGATTTCGTGCGATGTTTTCGAATTTCGAAGTTGCCTAAAATTCGTCAATTAGTAATCGTGGAGATACCGCCGTTTATGTAAACATTTCATGCAAAGGTTGAATTCTTCCCGACGCAAACTTAATTGTCCATTAACTGTGTCTAATAAAAACGTGGACATGCTGAAGCATTTTAAGCATTGTATTCTTCATTCACGATAAAACCCAAGCCCACGGTAAAGTTAGTTAAACGATTTTCTTGACGCCATGTGTCATTAATTTCCTCGTCTTGAAGTGACATCTCTTTTTCATTCATTCTTGAAAACACTCCAGGCTCAAGTGATCAACATAAGAGCCATGCATAGTGTTTTTGCTTTAAATGAGCTTCGAACTGAGAAGCAGAGGAAGATTAACCGGTTCAGGAGACAAACCGTCGTTTCAAAAACCGCCATTTGTCCCGTGGCAGCTAATGTATTTTCAAGGACAATTTCACCTGAAATTCACTTTGAGGCTTGCTTTCATGCTTCGGGCTCACTTTCGGGTTTGCTTTTGCACTTCAGGCTTACTTTCTGTGAGCTAAACTTGTAGGCAAGTCTATAGAAGCGGTAAGACAGTAAACTGTTAAAAATTGCAAATTCCCTGGCCCAATTTGAACACTGGCTTAAAACATTTTTCTTTATGTGGTTAATAACTTGCAGTTAGTTTTATAGAGGGTGTGAGAAGGCTGGGTGATGAAACGAGTGGTTTGCGCTTTGTGCAATGTGTGATGTGGAGTAGGACTGGCACGAGCACTCTTTCAGCTCTTCTGTTGTGTATTCTCAACGTGAAAAAAGTTTTAGGACAAACTGGAAGTCGGTTTTTATGAATGTTTGCGTATGCAAAAAGGAGTTTAGGGATGAGAGGGGAGTTTGTGGTGGTCAATCCCTCCTTTGGTCGATCAGATGTAAACAAAAGGTGTTGACAGACCTAACTACTGTCAGCAGTAGGACCAAATTCATTCCTTCTATCCAGCCCTCCTTCCGTCAGTCCCATTCCTATATCCTATATCTCTTCATGCCATAAGGCACATAAGGCTTTGACATTCTCCTTCCATCCCCTTCGGTTTGCTGCGAGAGTTCTAACATTCGCCCATGACTGCCACCCAGCTGTTTTCCTTTCATTTTCAACCATTCTCCTCCATGTTGTTTTGGGTCGGCCCGGCCTTCTTTTCCCTTCTGGCCTCCATTCCAGAGCTGTCACGCAATGTTCCTCTTTGTCTTTCTTCATTATATGTCCAATCCAATTCCATCTTCTACGTCTGATCGTCAGTCCCATTAGACTTTTGTTATTCCACTGACTAGTGCATGGCGCTTGTGCGTATATTGCCCATCAGTATCTCAGTAATCAAGGAAGGTGTATAAAATCGAGGGCGAAAAGCTGTCTTTCATTTCATTATTTATTTCCTTCTTCAATAAACACTTACATACACCTGCTTTACAGTGAAATGATATGTTATAAAGCGGCAATGTCTAACAATAGATCGAAGATCAGCCAGAGGAAGCCACAAGCCATTTCTCCTTCGTTGTCTTATCACATTATTTATAAAACTTGCAGCATGTAAGCTTAATAGTTTTAATTCTAGTTTGAAATCGAAATACTCGACCACCAGAAAGAAAGACATTGTCTACAAACAATTTGAATTCTCGAATGATTACAACCTTTAATCACATGACTTTTACATGAAAGACCGAGTGACAATTAAAGGCATCATTTCAGCAAATAGTTTCTTAGGCCGTGTTCACACTTAGTACCTGAGCACTGGTACCTGAGCACCGGCAAAAAAGAGCGTCGTGTTCAGACACACAAAACCAAAGTACCCAAGTACCACAAAGTGCCTGAGTACACGGCACGGGTACCGTGCCCCAATTCTGACGTGGGTACTTGAAAAAAGAGTATGTTCACATTAGTGCCCAGCGAGAATCGTACTCGGGCACCATGCCCAGGCACCAAGTGTGAACACAGCCTTAGATGCTCAGTACGGTGTTTTATAATTATTAATTTTATAGTGGAATGTTATAAACACTTGCGAAAAAAAAAAGGGAAAAAAAGAAATTTTGTTCCCAGGCTAGGGCTTGGCCTTCCATCGTCGTTCCGCTTTGAAAAGTGGTTGTATGTCCATTTAGCTGCATCATCACAAGATAATTTTTTTTACCCAAATAATCCTTGACAGCAGGCTGGTGAGTTCTAAGTCGCAAAGTCCTGGGTTACAGGGTTACAGTTTAAATATATTCGGCAGTCAAGAGTTGATTAAGTTACCAAAGAGTGGAAGGTTTAGTTGTAAGTATCCGATGGCATACAAAGGTAATTTGAGGAATAAGTGTTGAACTTATCGGTTCAAATCTTTATTTGTCGAAGTTTTCGGTTTTACAAGTAGGTAAATTCATTTTCCGAGTTTCAGTGGCTCATAGCCACTTTGATTCTTTCTGAGTTTACGGATCGCGAGTGTCACCTGATATGAAGACAACACTTGATGTTGAAGAGATAATACGTCAACGAAGATATTGTGAACGAACTTGGTTTGACAGGCGAGAAAGAGCCAATCGAGGTCAAAGTAGCTAATGACCAAACAATCCGGTTTATGTCGGGAACATTCGAAATCGGTATTGAAAGCACTGATGGTCAAGTGGACCGAATGATAACCGCCAAGACTTCCACCAAGATTTGTGGGGGTTTAAAAGCTGTTGATTGGATCAAGATCCAAGACGGATGGAGTCATTTGCGTGGAATTCCATTCCCAAGTCTTACAAAAAGAAGTTGAATCGATGTACTACTTGGAGCAGACCATTACGAGCTGATGTATTCGATGAAAGAAGTGACAGGAGGTCCGAATGAACCGTGCGCATAACTATGCCCCCTGGGATGGACTGCCATTGGAAAGATTCAGAATCCAGACGCAAAGGAGAGGCACTACACTGGATTCCATCACACATTTCGCCTTCAAATCGAAGGGAAAGAGCCAACTTACGGGACCGACCGCTGCACCGTTTCTTATGGCGTGATATGGACCTCTGCAGAGAGCCGGAAGTTTACGAGTTTCTCCGATTCGTTTTTAGTGGATGTTATTGTCCCTTCTGTGCACAATTCACTTGGAAAAAACATGCAGAACTCCATCAAGAAAATTATCCGTTAGCGGCCGATGCAGTAAAGAATCATTGTTACATGGATGATCTCATGCCGTCAGTGGATTCCATAGAGAAGGCCATAGAAACAAGACGCCAGTTAACCGAGATGGGTGACAAGGCCGGGTTCCACGTTCGAAAGTGGGTTTCGAATTGTCTAGAAGTATTGGAGGATGTTCCCGACGAGGATCGCGCTTCCGAAGTTGATCTTGAGAAGAATCAGTTCCCCGTGACAAAAACGTTGGGCGTGTCATGGTCCGCACAAAACGATCAGTTTCTGTTCTACTACTCACCGCCTGCCGAGGACTTTGAATATACGAAGAGAAATGTCCTAAAGAAAACAGCAGCGCTATTTGACCCACTTGGTTTTCTAGCCCCGTTTGTCGTTAAAGCCAAAATTTTTGTGCAGCAAGCCTGGCTAGAAGCATTACAATGGGATAATCCGCTTCCGTCCAAACAGAAAGAAGAGTGGAAAAATTGGTTCAGTTACTTGTCCCTCCTTGAGGAGATCAAGATTCCTCGGTGTTTAAAAGACACAACTACAAAGGAAAGCTCTATCACTCTGCACACATTCTCCAACGCGTCCGAGAAGGCCTACGCCGCAGCCGTATACACCAGACACGAATACGAAGATGGAAATGTTACTACTTGGCTTATCGCATCCAAGACCCGTTTAGCTCCGTTAAAAACTGTGAGCATTCCTAGACTTGAACTTATGGGCGCTCTTATCAGTCTACGATTGGCAAATCAAGTCTGTTCTGCACTCAAGATCCCATCTAGCAATGTCACATACTGGGTGGACAGCCTGAATGTCGGCTTTTGGATTCGGGGACAGAGCCGTGAATACAAACCGTTTGTTGCACACCGCATTGGCGAGATCCATGACAAATCTAACCCTGACCAATGGCGTTATGTACCGACAGATTTGAATCCTGCGGATCTTGGCACCAGAGGAATGACAGCACGAGAGTTGACCGAGAGTTCAAAGTGGTGGAACGGACCCGATTTCTTACAATGTCCTGAAGCTGAATGGCCGGACTGCAAGTTCGACAAACCGTCACGTGAAGCAATGACCGAGTTCAAATCAACGCCCAGGCAGAGCAATGAGAGTTCAACAAGCTACAACGTCGTTCAGCTGTTGACCAATGAACGCGATGCACAGACAGACAAGTTGAAAGAAGTAGAGTGGCGCTTAGACCCCACAAGATACTCAAAGTGGTACAAAGTCAAACCGAAAGGAGCGTTAGAGATTGGACTGTCGTTGGTGTGTGTGAGAAGCTGGGTACAACGATTCGTGAGCAACTGCTGTAAACCAGAAAATCAGCGAGTATTTTGAGAGCTAACGCCAGCAGTGCTGTTAACTGCCGAAAGAGAAATTATCAGGGAAGCTCAAAGTGAAGCATTCATTGATGAAATCGGAGCACTGATAAAGAACCAGACCTTTCCGCGAAAATCTACGCTGCTCCCCAGCACTCCAATCCTTATCAACAGGATTCTACGTTCGAATACCAGGCTGCGACACTCCGATGACCTCTCAGATGATGTAAAATTTCCAATTATCCTGCCAAAGAGGAATCATGTCACGCGATTAATCGTCCAATATCATCACGAAAGCGAAGGCCATCAGATGGGTGTGAACTACACCATAAACCACCTGCGAGAGAAGTACCTAGTCATCCATGTTCATGAGGAGGTCAAACGAGTGAACAGAGAATGCCGTGAATGTGCAAGACGTTCAACCAGCCCAGCAACAGATGGCTCCATTACCGCAAATCCGTCTCCAGATGACAACAAAACCGTTCGCTAGTTGTGCCGTGGATTTTGGAGGACCGTACCTTACCATGCAAGGGCGTGGACGACCCCGTGCCAAACGTTACCTGTGTTTGTTTATGTGCTTGCAAACACACTGCTGCCATTTGGAGATGGCAACTTCATTAGAAACCGACGCGTTTCTCAACGCATTCGTGCGAATGACGGCGAGGAAAGGATGGCCAACGAAAATGCTGAGTGACAATGGTACGAACTTCGTGGGCGCTGAGAAAGAAATCAGAGAGTTGGTCAGTGAACTGGATCACGATCAATCTCAACGTATGACGTCTAGTCATGGCGTTACTTGGCATTGGAATCCTCCACAAGGGCCCCACTTTGGAGGTGTGTTCGAATCAATGATTAAGTCAGCAAAGCGAGCCATCTATGCCATTCTTAAAGATGCTGATATCAATGACAAAGAGCTGGAAACAACGTTCATTGGAGTTGAAAGTCTGATGAATTCAAGACCGCTGACCACAGTGAGTGACGACCCGAACAATGAGCCAGTACTCACACCGAATCACTTCCTCATTGGTCGGATGGGTGGTGATTTCGTTCCTGAAAGTGTGGATAGCACCGCATTTAGTCCACGCAGACGCTGGAGGTGAGTGCAAGAGTTAACTCGACATGTCTGGGGACGCTGGATGAAGGAGTACTTACCTCACATTGGCTCTCATCAGAAGTGGTTCTTTCCGACAGAAAACCTTAAAGTTGGTGATGTAGTAATGGTCATCGATCCCAATGCGTCTAGACGAAAGTGGAAGGTTGGGCGCATTGAACGTACGTATCCAGGAAGAGACCAGCTTGTGAGAGTTGTCGATGTTTGAGTTGGAGACAAGATTCTCAACCGACCAGTTACGAGAATTTCCCCGTTGGTATTCGCAGACACTGATTGAAACTTACGATATTTGAACAGTGACTCTTAATGATTTAATTTTGTAGACGAATTTCAAGTTTCACTTATCAATTCGGGAGGGGAAAAGTGTTGAAGAGATAATTAGTTTATACAGCGTACCGGAATATAACCATGACATGTCTGTGTTACGCTACCCACTGAATATTAACTACCGGTTATTTGAGACACTAGTCATGTGAACATTAGTGTTAGGAAAATCGTATCGTGTAGAGATCGTTTTGTAATACCGTCGTAATCGAGCCGAAAATACGTATTAAAGACCGTTTAAAGTCATTCATCGTTTTGTTATCGTGAAGTTGTCAACCGATTACAACACTTGATGTTTAGTTAAAAACAAAGTAAGTTTACGGTTGTAAATATTGCAAAGTTTTATTTTTGTAAGAATCCAATTTAATCGGTGTTGAGTAAGACTGCACGTGATCTGTGTTGTGCAGTTTGAAAAGGGCCAATTGGCTTCTGCAGTCTCCTGTAAAAAAGCACATCAAAACAGTACATCTCCAGTTTTTTAATATGTTTAAAATTTATAAATGTCTGACAACAACTAAAAATTCAGCTTGAGATATGTTGATAGCAAAGATATTCCGCAAAGTTGCAAAGGTCTTATCCTTAGTCAGTGTTCATGATGATTTTGTATTTGGTTTTAGATTTCTCCAAACTTCTGTCTATTTCGTTATATTGATCGTTTGGTGATTGTTAACTTTTTTGTGATATTTTCGTTGTAAAGTCTAAGCACAAAAGATCGCGGAAGAGATCTTTGTCAAGATTTGTTGACAATTAAAATCTTCAGGTTTTTCAGCATTTCAATCTACCTCACCAAACAAATAGTCAATATCCCAGCTGGCACTTAACCATAAAAAAATTAGGAAAATGTCTACTTGAGATAATTTTACTAGATCACCTTGCACATGTTTATTACTTCTACCCGTATCTCTTTGCTACAATGTTGAAGCTTGATATTTTGACCCTTCCTCCACACCTCTACTCTATGCCAGCTAAATTCTAATTTATGCGCTGCCCTGCCCCTATAATACAATATAATAATGCATAATGCTCTAGACACATTGACGCGTTGCGGACCTAATTTTTTTATTTAGCTTTTAGAAAGTAGTGATGGCGAGACTTCAACACACGGTGCGGGCATGCTCACGATCTTTTTTTTCTTTTTTCCCCTCTGACGTGTTGTTTCTTTCTTTTTTTTCCCAAGATGCTAATAAGTGCTTCCCATTTAGTATTTTGCTCAATATTCATGCATTTATTATATGAAGAAAACCCGCACTTGCCTGGACCCCGCATTCATTTCATAACGACACCAAATGCTTTCTAGATTATGTTTTTTTGAAAACTCAAATAAGATAATGCTCGCACCTCATGCTCTTGACATAGCTGATAACTATCTCATCATTATTTCTTTGCCAACATTTAATTTCATCTTCGTCAAGTCTAGTTATGCATTGGTCAGCAGAAGTACAAACAAAAGTCTGCAACCCATCAACCGACTGTGCGAGTGTATGTGCTGGCCTACTATACTCTTATTTTGCATTCTGCAAAATAGTCGTAAAAATAGAAAAATGTATAATTATATTGCAGATGGTTCTGTATTTATATTCCGTTGTTTTAGTTTACTTTCCTTTAGTTTTACATCAGGGTTTTGGTGTTGCTTTTGGTAATTTCTCAAAGTTAAGAAAAATTATTCACCTGATGTATACAGGAAAGATGTTGTAGACAATATTAATTTTGTTTACATATTCTTGTACTAGGGGAATTAGGTTAAGGGCCTGTTTACATGGAGGGAGGGTGCCCCAGGTAAGCAGGTTACCTGCCTAACCGAGCTACCATGGGTGAGACAACTTTTTCTTAACCACAAAAAAAAAAAACGTTCAAGCGTTTACTTGCGAGACAGGGTAAAACCCGCCTAGCCGGGGCACCCTGTCTTCTTGCCAGGGACACCCTTCTTGGCGGGTTATCTTTTTGCCATGTCGACAGTCGTACCAGGGTAACCCGGCTACCCGGGATAAGTCTTCACGGGTGTTGTTAAATTAAAATGTGAAGTAAATGCTACAAAATGTATAAATTCTGAACTCAAACAGTGCCATTTAATCAAAATTAGTTTTATCTGTCAACTGGAAAAATTTCTTTGAACAAAAGCTAATTAATTCGCCGTTCTTGCAGGAAGGATTATACTAAGTGCACCCAACAACAAATTTACTTTTAGTTTTGCGACCGAAAACAATTGAAATCCATGTAAAGATCTACTCGGTAAATTTCTAAGAGCTTGGGCATTTTAATGTTGAAACATATAACTGCTTTGAGAACGGCTGGCCTTTATTACGGAATAAAAACTCGTATTTGGAGCTACTTGTTTTTTTTTTTTTGTTGTTTTTTTTTGTGGTGGGGGGGGGGGGGGTTTCTCATGCCGCATCACACTTCAGTGACGCTGTCACAACTTGGGTAGAAGGGTTATAAATTCTCATGTAAAGGCGAGCTATGTTTTAGCTCTTCTAGCGGGGGCACCCTCTTTCCATGTTAACAGGCCCTCAAGCTTAATTGTTGTTACTGCCATCTTTTGATTTCATCTGCTAGCAGAGAAAAGAGGTCCACCAATTTTTGGGTTGTCCCACGAACATCTTAACATATAGAATTATGGATTACCAATAGATTAGCTTCGAATTCCTTGAAACTCCTACAGCCCATAAAATAAAAGTAGATTCTTCCTTGCTATGTAGAAATGATGGCAGTACTGGTTGTGCTTGCTTTGTGCCGATGATTGCTTAAAAAGGTAAACAATTGTGACGAATTTTTGTCACGTGTGGGCAACCATCCGTCATAGTTATTTTTAGCCCTAACGAAAATCATGTAATACCAAGAACCCAAATAATCATATTGGTTTTGTTATTTTGGCATAAAGGCCTTTCACCACACACAAAAAATATCAGGTAATTTTATTTTTCCGCCCAGAATCAACCGGAACACTTTTAGGGAGACTGCCTCTTAAGTTGCAGCATATTGCAAAATTTAAAATAACTACTTGGAGTGGTTTCAAAAATTTTAGGGTAGTCTGAAACTGCATCCAGTAAATTTTAACTTTGTAAAAAATAAATATAGAGATCACCTGGTTCGCTTTGAACAACAATTTGTTTACCAATCATTACGCATTTGTTTTACCAACTGATAAATATTATTTTGTAGCACTGACCCATCAAAGTGTAAGAGTTGGAAAGTGCTGGAAACTGTTGTCAGCCTCCTTAATTAAGTGTCACGCAGGGAGATAACAGCTACTGTGTTTTCTCTTATAATTCTCTGTTAATGTGTTTGTATTCCGACAGCCCATCTTACTTGGACTGAGGAAGAGGTACAAAGTAACTGGAGGAGAGAGCCAGCAGAGAATAGCTGATAAATGTTGCGTTTGTTATCATCACCGTTTTGTTAATCTTTCAAATCTAAAATGCTTCTGTTAAATATTTAGTCTTGAATAAAATGGTACATTTCTCATAATATGATTTATTATTGTTAGTACTGGTAATATATATTAAAGAACTTTTCCCTGGTACATTAGATCGTTGTTTGGAGTGGTACATTTTAATTACAGTATAGATTATTCCTTAGTTTGAACAACTGTTGTATGACTTTTTCGGTACTAACGTTTCACCTGAATATCCAAACATTTCCTGGTCCCGCTTGGGGTCGCCCACTACCTCTTGGAACGAGTTATTTCATTGGTTCCTAAAACAATACATAACAGGCTATAACAATGCCCCTATCCCTGAATAACAATAGAGGTAGTGTTTACAGCGCGCGAATGAAAATAGAGGTTTCAGAGAGGTAGTGTCTTACTGGCCGCTTGGGTTCCCACCTTCGATTCTGCCAAGGAATCTATCTGACATCCAATCGGGGATCAGGGATCCCACCCAGGATACGGCCTTTGATCACCCAGGATCCAACCACCCGAGATCCTGTAACCAAATCCCACCTGCAGTGGTGCCAACAGTTATTTGCTAGCGTCTTATCTTTACACTAAACCCTTTTTAAGCAGACACCTTTATTAAACGGACACAGACACCAAAACGAATTTATTTTGATAGTTTATCGTTAAAACCTCTAGACTGAATCCACAATGCATGCGATGTTGAATTTGTTTTTAAAAGACCTTGAAAGAGTCCATGCATTAAGCTGATAAGTCCATACAACAAGCTGTATGGACTGTCGAATCGAGTGACATTAGTATATGGTGGTTGTAGGCAATCAAAGTTAAAGGGGCACTATCACGGCTGAAATATCATATTTTATAAGAATGGGCTGTAGCTTGCTATAAATTGTACTTAATTGTCTTGCAATAGGAAGAAAAAAAGGCTTACAGTGGTAAATGCAAAGAAATATCAACTAAGAGGAAACAGTGACTAACAAAATGTTCAAAATTTCACCAGAATGGCAGCTTTGAATTCTGGACATCCTGTCCAAAAATCAATCGCAATCCACTTCCATCCTTGCAATCCTGTACTTCTCCCTCAAAATAACTGTTCTATCCTGTTTTGTGGGATCTATTTATCAAATTTATTCATGTATTTGGTGGCATTTGGAAATATACTGAGGAAATTAGAAAATAGAAATTTCTATGATTAGCCGTGATAGTGCCCCTTTAACCTAATTCTTGCATTAACAGTGTGATACTCTTTTAGAGAAACCGTTGAATATTAGTAGTTAACATCAGCCTTGCACAATTTTTACAACAAACACCCCTTTATTAAGCGGACATCTGGGAATGTCCCAATGGTGAGGTACATGGTTTTAAAGTATAAAATATATTCGCAAATACGAGCCTTTTAGCACTTAGTTTACCTTGTGGCTTTTTGAATTTTGAAGAATATCAAGAAATTTATACATTTAAAATTTAGCAAAAAGTACAAAGGTCCCCATAATGTAGGCGTTGTTCACAATGTCCCCACAATTCAAAATTCGTGTAAGTACGGTCCCCACAAAGTGTGTAAAAAATGTCCCCACACTGCAAAAATGGACTTTTCCGATTTTTTTTGGAGTGCATAGCAAACCATAGCTAAGTCCATCCAAACGCCATATATGTTTTTTCCAAATATCACTTATAACATAAGGTCCCCACAGTGTTGGTGGAATTGCCAGGTCCCCACAACTGGGTAATGGTATGTATGTATGTATGTATGTATGTATGTATGTATGTATGTATGTATGTATGTATGGTTACGCCATGGTGGGTAACGTTCCAAACCCTTATAGAACATCTCGACATCCCGTTTCGCCGACCACGTGACAAAAACAAACGGAGGGCTCTGGGAACGAGAATGAAGAAAGTGACGTTTCGTGACGATCAACGCATGCGCGTTGAATATTTTTTCCGCGGTGTAGATCGGTAACGAGGCAACATGTATTTTATTTCCGTGTTCAGCTCCAAGGAGTGTGGTCGTAGGCGATGGTCTTTATTGTTACATGACCGTTGTTATTATGGGTAGTTCTTGCAAGTTGAGTTTCATCTTTGTCTGTGTTATGGCAATCACTTGGACCACAGGTTCAGTCTAATAGTTCTGCATAGTATCCATAACGCCTGCCTTGCTTTCATCTTTTAGAAGCCAATATGTTTTGGGTACTGCAAACGCGAAGGATGTTCCCCGGCTCCTATTCTTTAACGGCTATTATATTTTTGGGTTTCAGATGGGGGAAGTGTTACCTGGTATGAACCTCCTCCGGTCGTGACAACATCGATATCTGGCACGGACCTTTTCTCCGACAGTAAACAACTTCTTGAAGGTTCTACCAATGTACCGCTGAGCTGGAACTTCAGCCTGACGGCAGATTTAAATCTGATTTTGGTAGCTTTAAGTTTAAACAATGCAGACGTTGCTACCATCGTGCCATCATCAGGACAAGCTGGGATAGAAGCAGTTTTCGTGGGGCGTTTCAACGTAACCTGGATTTCCAACAGAGCGACATTGATCATTTTCAATGTGACTGCTGATGATAGTGGAGAGTTTGGTTGTAAATTGACGTCTTTTCAAGGATCAACTAACAAAGTTTGGGTACGCAAGATTCGAGTGGAAGTCGTAGGTAAGCTTGGACTCTATACCGTTGTCAAGGGGAATAATTGTTTTTAAGCTTTAGATAATTCTTTAAAAGACCATTTAAGCTTACATTTAATTAAAACTTGTAGAAATAATAAACGAATACACTCTACTAATGCGGGTATCAGCGGCCATCCCGGGGGGTCGACCCCCGGGGACCCAGGGGCATTTGTCAAATCAGCT
Organism: Meandrina meandrites; assembly: GCA_963693305.1. Lineage (NCBI taxonomy): Eukaryota > Metazoa > Cnidaria > Anthozoa > Scleractinia > Meandrinidae > Meandrina > Meandrina meandrites. The sequence goes on along the minus strand of OY855911.1, from coordinate 16,397,218 downwards.
CTGACAAATGCTTTTTAAAGCTCCTGGGGTGGAGCTTGAACATTGTGACAAATATCCCCACCCCCAAGGCTGTGCAGTATCCCAGCGAAAAGCAAAACAAATTTCTGAGGGCGTTATTCCTGCGATCGTCAAAGACAGGACAAAAAATACACTGTATTAAAGAGTCTGACCCACCCACTTTGCATCTCGCGCCCGGTTGTTGTTACGAGCCCGGAGGACCACAAAAACTATTGTAACATGATGACGCTTCTTTCAAAAACAGCGATCGTTCGAATATAACAAACTGAAGAGAAGAGATAAGACTTGTTTCTAGCAATCACATCGCGATGGAAACAGATTTTACTTCTCGGTCGCTATCACTGGCTTTTTTGGGGGCCCCCAAAATGGCGGATTGACAAAGGTGAGAAATCTGTTTATATCGCGATGTGAATGCTAGAAACAAGTCTTATCGCTTCTTATAGCTTCTCTTCAGTTTGTTATCTTCGAACGATCGCTGTTTTTGAAAGAAGCGTTATCGTGAAACGATAGTTTTTGTGGGCCTCCGCGATCGTAAACAACAACAGGCACGCAATGCAAAGTGGGTGGGTCAGATTCTTTAAATACAAGAGTAGTCAGGAACAAGCACAAAATGAAGTCTTACAATTTTATTAATAAAATTGCTTTCTTTACAACCTCACTCGTCTTTGTTATCCTTTGCCTCTATAGACTCTATACATCTCTCTGAACTCATGCGCTGAACAATGTTTTAATTGATAGATTACTCGATGATCTACCATTTTCTGAGGATAAATGAAAATATCTCTCTGAACGAAAACGCTAAATTATAATTATCATTACAATTTTTGGATTAGGCGAAAAATTCAGTCAGAAGAACGCATTGGCCTCACCCTTGACGCCACCTACTTATTTTTTAAAAGCACAACGTTTTAAAAAGTTCCATCTTTGGTTTGAAAGATATTTTGGCTTTGTTTCCGGCGTTTTCCTGAAGAGGATGGTTTATTATAATTATACTTGCAGATTTTGTAGATATTCAATGGAAAATAACTCGCCTGAAAGCCAAACCATCAACAATTGGTCACGTGTACATGTGGTCATCGAGCGCTTGACGTTGTGATGAATTGCCACTGACCATTATGGACCTAGACCATCTGCAAATCCCGTGGATAGGATCCCGGGGGTGTTTGCCCCGAAACGCAAATGCCCCAGGCTCTCGGGCAAGGTTTTGCAACAAATCCTCTACCATACCCGCGGGTTGGCTGTGGGTGTCCCGGGGGTCGACCCCCCGGGATGGCCGCTGATACCCGCATAACATTAAAGAAACATTATTTTTGAGAGAGCTACTGTTAAACTCGATCATGAGTGGTGAACATGAAATTGAGAATTACAAATTAACGTGAAAGTAATTATGCAGAAGTCAGTAACAGATGGGCTCAATTTCACAGGCAACATTTAGGTCAGAAGGTATAACTGACAAGAGTGAAAAAATAGTAAAGCATTCTACCTGAAATTCTAACAATAACGTAAATCACACGTAAGGATACTACATGCTGTTGCCTTTCCATCATTCAGTGATAAGCTACCTTTTGAATCAACACTTCTTCCAGCAGTTAACATCAGCGATGGGCTCTCCTCAATCAAAACTTGTTATGACCTTAAATGGGAAGTCTTGATCTGCCATGGCACTGAAAGAATAATGGACAGCATGCATCCTGAGTGAACAGCGCAGAATATTCAACTTCAAGTAAAGGTGTGAAGGAGGTGTTAAACTTTCACTGTGCTGAAGCTCACCATATACCTTCAAGGGTAGATTTTTTGCTAAAATAATTTTTAAGGCCAAATTGACATTACTAGTCTACCTTCATTTTCCCAAAAAATTATTTCAAAATCTTGAAACGCGTGTGCAGGGCTCGAAATAACGGCTGGTCAACGGACAATGTCCGGCCAAAATGACGATTTGTCCGGACAAAATTTGGTTCGGCGGTAATTTTGACCGGTCTGATGTACACGGCTTTCAAATAAATAACACAAAAAAAATTTATTCGCAGTATTTCTTGAAATTTTACAGTAAAATCATAAAATATCATAGCAGCTTACAGTCACAAATTTGTAGAATACAGATGAGATGGCCACGCTCTGCGGATTTGTTAGCGGTTTGCTTAAATAAAACAGGAAACATCCACGTCTGTAAATATGCTAAACAGACAACAATGAACATCGCCTCAATCAACGTCTGCTATTAACACACGTATGCAATTACAGTTTGAATTGTCAGGCGGGCCGAGAAAAATAGCACTCGTTAGTGGATTTAAAAAACTATATGCACCTATAAACAGTGCGAGTTCGTAGCGTGTTTTTCACCAGCAAGATCATGAGAAAATAATAAAATCATTAAACGCATTGAATTTTTTTAAGTTCACTTCCAAGCACATTGTATTTTGAAGTTATTCTTCCTACATGCCGAGCAAAGGCACAGTTATCTCAGTTGTAGCATGGGCATATGTGCTATTTAACAATTAGATTATTCGCTCTCAGTTTCTATGAGGTGATAGTTGATGAGGCCGCAGGCCGAATCAACTATCACCTCATAGAAATTGAGAGCGAATAATCTAATTGTTTTAGAATTCTAACTGAAATAAATGCAAATAATGGTTTCTAATTATTTTTCCACGCATTATCGAACTATTAAACGCTTAAACAAAATCGCACGCATTGAATTGTCCTTGGTAAATTTGCAGTTGTTTACGTGTGTGGACCCGTTTTTCAATAATTTCAAGCTTTTAAAGTCAAGAAACCGCTTATGTCCTTCTTTTAGTCTTCTTGGGAATTTTTTTATCCATTTATATCTAAACTTCCTTTCAAAACCTCGGAAAAACGATAAAAAGGTCGCATTTTGTGGATGACCTTCGGCAACTGCACACTAATGGCTGATAGTGTTCAATAGCTCAGCCAATCACATTGCAGCATTTGCATTAGTGTACTAGTAGAATTCTACTAATACTATTTAGTGTTCGGTAGTAAAGTCCAGTAAAGTGCTTACAACCAAGATCGCTTCCACCCGTAAGTCGTTAACTGCTGTAAAACTGTGCAGAGTAACATAACATTACGGCTACTGAGCATTTTGTTTTATGTAGAGTAGAACGCAGAAGAAATGGAAATTTAAAAAGAGAGAGGGGAGGGGAGGCGAAATTTTTGGCAGAATAGGCTATTGCTTCAAAGTAAATAATCAATATTTTGACCGGTCAAAAACGAGACATGACCGAGCAAAAATTGATTTGGCCGGTCAACATGACCGGTCAGTTATCAACAAAAACGATTTTCAAATGAAACTCGATTACCCGCCAGAGTGTTATAAGCCAATTAAAATGTGTCAGTGTCATGGCTTCCTGTGATGTTTTTTGCAGCAAAAGATCCGGGGTGGTTCATTTCATGTAGCAGCCCTTCCTTTTGTCACGCTTGCATTTCGTGAATTATTAATACACTAAGTTTTGGCTTGTGTGGTCATTGCGTATCCTGTATGGAACTAAGATCCGGGATGGTTCATTTCATGTACAGTAGGCTAGCGTCCCTTCCTTTTGTCACACTTGCATTTCATGATTTCTTTACACCAAGTTTTGGCTTGTGTGGTCGTTGCATATCATGTTTGAAACTAAACCATACTGTATGGTCCATATGTGCAATCTCCAAATGTAGTTCATCAAGCTGATCATTTCCTTCCTCATGACACGAGAAGGAGAAAGTTTTATAAATATGCATTGACAGTTGTTGATGTCGCAAGCAGATTTAAGGCTGCCAAACCACTCACTTCAAAGGATTAATTATTTGGAAGTTTCACCTTTTGAAGCATCAAAATGGTTACCAAAATGTGCAAATGGAATGCTCAAAGCATAATGGTTGCGCAAAATTTGCAAAGATGTAGTTCTAACAAACAGATAGCCAAAAGCGTTTACACCGGATTCAGGTTGAGCATTTAATGGTCTAAGGTTGTTTTTACGGTTGAATTGACTGCATTGCGAGAAAAAAATGACAGACATTGCTAGGCGGGAATGCCAACGTTCTGCCTGGGAAAACCACAACATGCTTTTTCCCAAACAGAATGTCGTCATTCCCCCTAGCAATGTCTGTCATTTTGCCTTGCAACGCAATCAATTCAACCATGACAACAAACACAACAACTGAGGCCGTTAAACACTCAACCTAAATCCGCTGTAAATGTACAGTCAAGGAAAGTATCAAACTAAAAATTGAATCTGAAAGCGTTTTAACATGGTTTATAACAACAACAAAAGCTTGTTGCCTTAGATGAAGGAGAACGCAAACCTAATTTTGGCCTGTGGTTTTCGATAGCTGGTGTCCTGTGCCCGGTTATAGGTAGGAAGATTCCACAGTCCTGTAAGATTACCAAAATGTGCCCCCTGCTTAAATTTTGCAGGGCCTGGAAGCTGGTACGAACTTATGACGATGTCTGACCTGCAATCGCACAAAACATTTTTTTGCTTGAAGTGTACGTGTGCGAAGTTAAAGCATTTTTACAGGGTTATCTTCCAGGGAAGAAGAGTTTTACTCAGCCACTGAACATTGTAAAAGAAGTGCAAATCGAGTAAGTCGATTCGTTGTTTCATAGGCAAGGTAAACCAGCGTGTTTAGTTGCACAAAATTAACTAAAATTACAAATGGCTTATAGCATTTCATGTAAAAAGTGTGGGTAGAATAAGGATCAAAATTGTTTTATTGCTTCTTTGAATTTGTGCGTATATATTCTTATTTGCATAAATTTTAGGTATTTTGACGACGAAATCATTATATTGAATATTATGAGTGTATTGACTATGAACGAAAAGTGGACGTGTTATGCCTGTATTTTCAAATGGAAGTGAAAGTATTTGTAGACATCTGTGGAGTTTTAAAAGTTGTTTAGTGTCAAAAGGTACCAATTCAAGTGAAATGAATAATTATGTGTCGTGTACATGATAATTTTATTCAATCTATACAAATTACAGTGTAAGAGAAATGAACGCTAATCGCCCATGCATTTATGGCCTTGTATGTTTCTGCTTTGTGAATGTCCCATGAAGTGTCAGGAGCGACTTCACTTTGTTTTACATTTATTAAGATATCAATGAGAATTTGCCGTTCCATTCATTATTAAGGTTCTTTTTGACCTTTGGCACACAATCACTGCCATGACTTGTGCGATGATAGATCACATTTCCGACTGGTCCATTTATTATAGCGGAGCTCCCGCGGGCGCCGAAGGTGCCCGTGGGCAGAGCTCCATACGCATAGAAAATGGGAAATCCATCAAGCCAAGAAAATTTGGTGGTCGCCCGCGTCCGTACGTACGTACGCACGGATTAGGCCTGGGACGAGTTTATCTTTGTCCTTGATTTGGAGTCCTTCTTACGCAAAAAGTAACACAAAAACATTTTTTGGTTTGTTGAGAGTTAACTTAAATGTCATGGAAACTTGTAAGAACAATCAGCGTTTTTTTTCTCATGATCTCAGATATGTGACCTTTCACGCGAAAACGTACACTAACGGTTTTCTGTTTCCAGACCGTTCAGAAGCCGTTCGAAATAAATTTGCATCCGTTCGAACGGCTTGGCTATACCGTTCCAAAAAATTTGCATCCGTTCGAACGGCTTGGTCAGCCGTTCGCTAAAATCTTCAATCCGTTCGAACGGTTTGGGAAACCGTTCGCTAAATTTCTCAATCCGTTCGAACGGTTTCGTTAACCGTTCGCTAAATTTGTCAGTCCGTTCGAACGGTTTGGTCAACCGTTCACTAAATTTCTCAGGCCGTTTGAACGGTTTAATCAACTGTTCGCAAAATTTCTCAATCCGTTCGAATGGTTTGGTCAACCGTTCGATTAAAAAGTCAATTGCCGTTAGAACGGCTTGGTACAGTTTGGTGATTAGACCGGTGAAATGATCGTTTGATCTTTCCTTTGAAAATTAAACAAAATTCTTATTTTAGGAAGACGAAGTTTTGGGTTTCGGCACGCGTCGGCTTTTTGTTTTGAAACTGCCGCAAAGGTACAGCGGAGAGAAAAGGTAATTTTACTTTTGTTTGGCACACTTTGGTGGTTCGACCGGTGAAATAGTTCTCATTTAAAGAAGAGTATTTTACTGAAGTTATGTTCTTGCGCCACTTACCAAGAAAAGTCTTATCTTAGAAGACAAAGTTTTGTGTTTCGCACGCGTGTTGCGTTACAGAGCTGTCAAAACTTATGCAAATTTGGCAAGATCTACGCGACGTGCATAATACTTTGATTGTGTGGCTGTTTAAAACAAAAACAAATTGCTGAAATAAAACTGCATGTGGAGCAACTACAGAATACATAGCCACTTCGGTTCGACAAAGCGTTCGAAGGGTTTATGAATTTTATCAAACGGTTCGTCACACCGTTCGAACGACAAGTGTAAATAACAAGTGGCTTCGAACGGCTTGGTCAATATTCCAAACAGATAGCCATGAACAACTGAAAGCTCCCTTGAAAAAATGATTTCAAACGGAAACTTCATAAACCGTTCGAACGTTTTGACAAACCGTTCGGTAATTTTCATAAACCGTTCGAACGTTTTGACAAAGCGTTCGCAAAATTTCATAAACCGTTCAAACGTTTTGGCAAACCATTCCGTAAATTTCATAAACCGTTCGAATGTTTTGGTAAACCGTTCAGAAAATTTCATAAACCGTTCGAACGGTTAGCTTGCCCGTTCGGAATACTTAATAACCCGTTTAGCCGTTCGATGAAACCGTTTTGAACGGCTTGGTAAACCGTTTGTAGACCGTTCGATAGCCATTCATTTCAGCCGTTTAACGGAAAACCGTTAGTGTACGTTTTCGCGTGAAAGGTCACATATGTCCAGGATTGAACGCTAATGAGATGCATGCTCTTTACAATAAGCATCACAAAGTGTCCTCCCTGTTAAAAGTTCACCTAAGCACATATAATTCTGTCAAATATGAAGTACTTAGTATGAAAATGGTCAAAAATCCAGTCATACATGAAGTACTTGCCAAACAATACCTGCGTTCAATCCTGGACATAAGTGCATGATCTGGACATTTCATTTCAACTTAAACGAAGCGGTTGTATGAAAAGGCGGCAAATAGTTGGTACGTTGTTCACTTTTTAACCTGAATGAAAGACGTGAAGAAAGATCAAAGCTGGAAAACATAGTTCTTTGTGAATATTTGTCGCTCTATTTACTCATCTACATCATGAAAACTCATGCCAAATGATTTAGGGCAACCTCTTAACGGGAAGATCCGAAAAAATTGCCGACTTGAACATGATATACATCGGACAACACCGAGAGTTGAAGCACTGCGGCTAACCAAGGCTGAAAAATTAATTGAGCTGACATTGAGCTAAGATAAAAGTGAGCTCAGAGCCGGTGAAGTTCACCAAGTGATGGATAAAGACTGTTAACAGCTACACCGAAAGGAAAGGAGAGATCAATCTTCGCTGATAATTCAAAACATGCCGCTGGTGTTGGAGTAAGCCGTACAACGAGTGGCGTTTTCGTTTCTGATATATATTGTGCTGGTTTGAAATTTTTGCCCTGCAGAATTTACAAGCCTTCCCCAAACTTGAGGTAACAAATGTAAATGTATATATGCAGTAAGCATAAGTTTGATTTTATTGTGAGAATCTGTTTATACTATACTTCATTTATGAATGAATTTGAAGTAGTGTCGGTTTTCAGATCTTCCCGTGTAATTCAATTAATGCTGCTCACAAACCTGTTCATGTTTGTGTATTTCATACAGACATTGTTTATTAAATATTTCGTTTAGGTTAATTGTTTTGTGCTTTAGTTAGTGGAGTTAACTGTGATGTTTATGATTGACCATGATTGGATTTTGATAACAATAAGCTTATCAAATTATTAAGTTTCACGGACCAAAATAACGATTTCGCTTTATAAATTACAAACTACACATACAGAAAAATCCTGCGAAACAAAACCCAGTAAAACTACTCAGCGATACTGCACACCAATATATATTTAAGCGATCTGTTATCCAACCGCTCTTTTTTTGTACTCACTTGCATTTGTTCTGTTTCTCTTATCAGCGAGTGTGTTGAAATCGTAAACCAATATTTCGCCGATTTCATTGCGAGTTACCTGTGCTTGGCTGAGCAAGTTCAGACTTAACCTTCCACATAATTATTTTCTTACCAGAAATGAAGAAAATTGAATCAGTTCTCTGCATAAAATTATGTAAGGTTTTTAGCAAGGCGTACGGTAAAACATCATGCAACCAAACGAAAAGAACACGGTTCAAACCAGTCAAAACAACATTGTAAGCTTATTCTATGTTAGTGTGCACCACTTTCCAAATCACAAACTGCCACAGTTCTTACACAAAATCTGCTTTAAAATGACTTACAAAACCGGCAGCATCAATTTGCAGAGTTTGTTTTCCGCCGTGAGTTTTGTTTGCCGTATAGCGTGAGTTCATTTTGTTTACTGTGTTTAGCAGCGAGTTTACAGTTTGTTTTGCTGTATTTTTGTTTTTGCCTTGAGTTATTTTTTTTTATGCCCTAACTGTTTTGCAGTAAATCAAAGCAAGACCAAGGTCCTTTTTATATTGAATAAGTCATAAAGGTTTATTAACATAGTGTACAGTAAACGTTGTATAAAGTTTTACTAAGATTTGTTGTTGCGCCTACATGCGCGTACGTGAGGAACCCAATAAAGTGCACTCATCAATTTTAATTTTAGAACCTGTCATAGGCAAAAATTTAGAAGGATTAACCTCGAAATATATTGACATCGTCTTCGTCATCAAAACCATTAGCGGTTTTTACATGTAAGATATTAAGTTTAACCGTGAGCGATTAAAAATTAATTAGCCATGTTCTAAATGAGCAGGGGACTGGGTACGAACATATTTTCTCTTCGGTACAAACATTCAATATCAATTGAATTGAAAAATGGTGCACGTCATCTGAAAGAGCATCCAAAAATTAGAAAATTCACCAAATTTGACGGTTATTGGTTTAAATCCAAAGGCATGGTACACTTAGTATGGATTGGAGGGACAGGCGTCCTCCAATCCATACTAAGCTCTCTTATTTTAAAAGTGTACCATGCCTCTGCGTTTAAACCAATAACCATCAAATTTGGTGAATTTACTCATTTTTGGATGCTCTTTCAGATGACGTGCCCCATTTTCAATTCAATCCATATTGAACATTCGTACCAAGAAAAAATATGTTTGTACCCAGTCCCCTGCTCGTTTAGAACATGGCCAATTTATTTTGAACCCTTATGGGCCACTGTATAAGCTAAGAAATAGTGTGGCTACTTATTTGTTAACACTGTAATTAATTGGGAAAAAAAATAAATAGGAGCTCCGCTTTTAGGCCTGCCTAAATCTATATATTTTACAATATACTGTAATACATCATTTGAGTGGCTTTTTCTGTAACATCTAAATTACGGTAACATAGCTTGCAAGAAAAGGAAAATTCTGCTTTAACATACCAAGAACTGCTACAGTGTCACAGTTTTTTCGTAGTTTAACCCCTTCAAAAAAAAAAGAAAACAAATTCCAATTTATTTTGCAGACAGATGTTCTTTTGGCTTGTCATGCAATCTTTCCTCCAAAACGTTCACGTACAAAATTTTGACTAAGATCTCGCCAATCTTGGTGAGAATCTTAGCGAGATTCCTGGCGAGCTTTTGGCTGCCGAGATTTTACCTCAGCAAGATTCTCGGTGAGATCTCGCCGAGATTCTCGCCCTAAAAAACTAATCTCGGCAGCCAAAACTTCGCTGAGATTAGCAAGATCCCGCCAAGATTCTCGCCAAGAAACAAATCTTGGCAGCCAAAAACTCACAAACTTGCTGAGATTCTTGGCAAGGTCTCGCCTTGCATACATCATTCCAGAGAAATTCCAGAGAAATTCGGGAGCTTTTGAAGTAAGTTACATCAAAACGAATACACTGAAATATGACTCCACTGCAAGTCTCTGACAGCCTACTGATTTATTCGCACAATTTCAGGTTTACAAAAAAAAACATCACAACTCTAATTAGTACAGCTACAGTTATCTTTCACTATTTCTAAACCCAAACAACAAAACAGAGAATTTTATACATGAGAATCTTGATACTATTTCTTGTACTGCTTTGAGTCTATTTAGTTTAGAAAACAAACTAAGTCGGAATCACGCCACATCCAAAAGCCAGTTGATTGCATTTCTTAACCAATGAAATCGTCACATTGGAATTTGTGATTGGCAGAGATTGGCAGGCTGAACAGTTCAGCCTCGTTATATAGGATTGCCCCATGTTTAACCCTTTTATAACACAGGCTGAAAAATTTCTCAACGCTGTCTGGTTAAAATGAGCTGTATTTATTTTAAATACTTGCCATATTTGGGAGAGAGTACTATTTCAAGGGTTTGACTTTCCATATTTGGAAAAGAGCAGTATTTCAAGGGCTTGAAATACTGCTTTCTTCCAAATATGGCAAGTGCCAACAAGACAAACAAGATGGCAGACAATTCTGTCTTTTAAAGTGTAGACATGTGGACATTTCAATGGGATTAGCCGTCAAAGTGCAGAAAAAAATAGGAATATGGAAAGCAAATTACTTTTGTGTGGTGTAACTGAGCTGAAAAGAGGACTTTGTTCCTTAAACGTTCAAAACGAAGCTTTAATGACATCTGTTACGAGCTACGATCATCGTAAGTTACTCGGACAGGATTAGATATTTGCCTTTTATTATAAACAAATAATAGCATGAGTTGTACGTAGTATTTGGAAATAATACCTATACCCAGCACTTTTTATGAGGTTGAAATAGGCGTAGAAATATTTGTAGAGCTCCACGCTTCTACTTAATTAGTACAGTAGCATATAAATAGATAGCTCTTGTAAGCTCGTAGGCCTGTAGAGTAGAGTAGATTGGTCAAGATGGCTTGGTGTCCACCTATAAACTAAACTTCAGCATAGCATGTACACCTGTAGACCAGTCCATTTTGTACAGAATATATAGTACTCTACTCTACCTCTACCTCTACATGTACCTCTACTCTACTACTATGCTCTATGCCAAGGTGTTATTTTGATTCGCTTTATCCTATTCTATCCTCGTATGCATGTGCTACCTCCAGCACATTTTGTGTTATGTTACAAAAGAGTTGCATTTACACACTAGTTGCATTCCAGCATCTAACTGTTGTACTTTTATATGTATATCGTATCTCTTCCAATTTCAACAGATAACCTGTCTTCGTTCAATATTTGAGTACTAATTTCTAATTTACTAAATAATCTTTTTTAGAGTAGGGTAGAGTATAGAGTTGAGTAGAGAGGTGTAGCATAGCGTAGAGTTGAGTACAGTTGAGAAAAGTATAAAAGAGATTAGAAGTAGAGTGGAGTAGAGCATTAAGCATAGAGTAAAGTAGCAGGGCGTCATAGAGTAGAGTACAGTGGAACCCCGTTAATACGGACACCAAGGGGACAGGCTAAGTTGTCCGTATTATTGGGGTGTCCGTATTACAGTCAAACGCATTCAACCGTAGCCACCCGACAAAGTTTTTGACATCTTTTTGACAAGTTTTTGATTACTTTGATGAGTTTTACGGCTTCCGGTTGCTTTAAACTGCCAATCAGATGCCTTGAAATATGGAAGGTGGGGTATCAACCGTTGCATGATTCGTCTTCAAACGTCAGAGTTTGAAAGGGTTTCAAACAACGCTTCGCACAAGCGATTATGCCAAGTTCAACTGGCGATAAATAAAGTTTTTGCCGACAAAAATTTGGTCAAACTTAACTTTTCGCACAGGAAATGTTTTCTGGGTTTGTAAAACCAGTTGAAACTGAACGTTTCACAGATCGTTCGTATAAACCGTTGTGCAACCGGAAGCCATCAAACTAATCAAAAACTTGTCAAAAAGATGTCAAAAACTTATTCGGGTGGCTACGGTTCAGCGCGTTTGACTGTAAGCGGGATCTCAGAATTAAAGTCACGGATACATGTTTTCAAGACGCAAAGATGAAGGCAAACGTTTTTAAGGCAACAAAACGTTGTTTAATTGTACTGTAACTGTAAGAAATGCAAACTGTGAACTCTCTGACTAAGATTAATAGTTTGTACGAAAACCTTACGATCATATATACGCTCGAACTAATCTTTAATAAACTCAACTTACAGTGGAATTATTTGACAATGTTGCAACTTTACTATATACAAGAAATAAAACGCATTTCAACAGCAACAGAACATTTTATATAAAGTTTGCTTTGTAACTGAAACTCGTAACCGTTCCAACTGATTTGAAAAAGTCGGTAACTTTACTTTGCACGGAAGCTTTTAGCTTGCGACACAAGCGACAGCTGCAGCAAAAAGGCGAAGAAAGTGACAGGGTCAAACACCGGAAGTCACGCTATTGAGCTTCTCTTTTTAATAAAATGGTTTTATCTCTTCGAATTCTGTCATTATTTGACCAGGGTCCAATGTCTTACGTTAGAAAATAATCGTGACAATTAAAATTCAAAGTGCACAGATAAATAGTGTCTGTAAAACGGGGTTGACAATGTATAAGAGTTTGTCACTCGGGACACGGAAAAGTGTCCGTTGTCCGTATTAACGGGTGTCTGTATTAAGTGGGTTAATTTAAGAGAAAATGTATGAGGTGTTCGTCGGGACCTACGAAACTGTCCGTAATACCGGGGTGTCCGTAGAGCGGGGTTTCACTGTAGAGTGGAGAACATTACATTAGACTAGAAGCGTACAGTACAGTAGAGCATAGCATAGAGAAGAGTAGCGTAGAGTAGAGTAGAGCACATTAAATTAGACTAAAAGCGTAGAGTAGAGCGTAGCATAGAAAGAGTAGCGTAGAGTAGAGTAGAGCACATTTAATTAGACTAAAAGCATACAGTACAGTAGAGTGTAGCGTAGAGTATAGGAATAAATACATGAAGCTGTCATACAGGGTAAATAAGAAAGGCATAGGCTATAACACTTAAAAGTAGAGATAAAAAATTGTATTTAAAATTGGGGAAAATGTTATTGCCAAATGGGTATAACAGTGTATGCAGTTCCAAAGCTGCTGCTTGTGGACTATTAACGGAAAGAATGGCATGAGTAGAAGCATACAGCTCTACAGAAATTTCTTCATCAATATAAGGTTGTGTCCGGTGCCATAGCTACAGGCTGTAGACCTGACTAGTCCCCAGTAGTCTCTCATTGCATTATTGACTCCCATTCCCTTAAGAGACAGAGACGAATGGGGACAAGTCAGCTGGTAGACCATGAAAGGCATGAATGGCATGTGTAGAGACGTAGAGCTCTACAAAAATTTCTACACCTTTTTGAGCCTCATAAAATGGGCACCACTTGGTAATACCGGCTTGTAATATTTCAAAATTGTCCAACTATCATTCACCGAAGCGGCTGGTGATATTTTGGACAATTTTGAAATATTACGGTACTTGCGGTATTATTTCCAAATACTACTACAACTCATGCTATTACCTATACTATTTGGCAGAACAAGTCCATTTCCAAAATTCAATACTGTAAATGAAGAGATTCGGTTGCTTTCCAGTCAGGCATGTCACAAGCAGATTATCTGGTGCAAAATACATGTTTACATCACATGAACCTCCAGATTTTTTTGATGTGTCAGTTTTCATTCGGTCCGTTGAGGTCTTTTCATTTAAAAATGACCTCAAGTGTGGCATGGATGGGTACTCAAGCATAATATAAAATATATAGCAACTAGCAACGTTGTGAGCTTGCATAAATGAACCCTAACCTTGGAACCTATATGATTGAGCATAACGCAATTTTTGGTGGCAATGTACAGTTATGTGACAAAATTAATTTTAAGCTTAAAATAATAATGGCGCTGTTCAGAAGCCGCCTTTCGATGTTTTCTCAATGGATTTTAGGATTGATCATTGAAATGACTTACCAAAGTTAAAAAATGCATTCCAAATGTTTTGCAATGATATTGAAATGGTTTTCAATGAATTTTTTCTTTCGTTGAAATGTGTTGTCAACGTTTCAAAATGCATTGACAATGTTTTCAAAATGCATTCTCCACGGTTTAAAATGCATTGAAGCGGAAAAATGGCTCAACGGTCGTTTTCGTTAAGGGTCGTTTTCGCAAATAGGGTCACAAATACTCTTTGAAACGTCTAAAATTGCAAGGGGTGAAAATTTGATCAAAGTAGCACTTTAATATATTCTATAACATAAAACAATTATTTTAGAAAAACCCCCCAAAATATATTTTTTTCATATATTAAAAATGGAAACACAAACTCTTACTCCAGTAGCTTCACTTGTAACCTAAATGATTCAGCATACCACATTTTTTTGGCAGAATGTACACTTTAAGACAAAATTAATTTTAAGCTTAAAATAAGCCTATGGCACTATTCCGAAGCCGCCTTTTGACCAGAATAGTTTCAACATTGTGAAATGCATTGTTAAGGACTACCCCAGTACTTGGAAATGTAAACTGTTTTTGGCAAATGTTTTCGATGGTTGGCGAAGTCAAAATTTTTGAAAAGATCTCAAAACACATCCAGATTTGTTCCATGACCTTCCGTTTAGCGATTTCAAAATGGTTCTCAATGGATTTTAGGATTCGTTGAAAATGTGTTTGCCAATGTCATTAAAGATGTGTTTGTTGTTCATCGTGATGTAAGATAGGAAAGATGAATGTTTAATCATTTGTCTCACGATGGAAACACTTTTTTTTTGTCTTTCCTGTGTTTGCCAATTGATGTTTTGCAATGATATTGAAATGGTTTTCAATGGTTTTTTTGTTTCATGGAAAAGCATTGTCAATGTTTCAAAATGCATTGACAGTGTCGTCAAATGCATTGAAATGGAAAAATTTTTCAATGGTCATTTCTGTTTAGGGTTGTTGTCACAAATGGGGTCACATTTACTGTAAAGAAAAGGTGGCAAGCTATTAGTAAAGCTATTAGGGATCTTCAGACCTGAGAATGAGTACGAGATTTTGTATGAGTATGACTTTTCGAACCTAGTAGTTTTGCATATTGGATTATCACATTATATTCACTCCAATCTCATACTGATAGTCTCCTGTTCAAGTGGTCAGCAACGGGCAGGAGTGAGGGCTCTGGGAGTGTAACTGGATTGAAATTTTTAAGTCATACTCATACTCAATCCCATACTTGTAGTCCAGTCTGAAGGTTCCTATTATGTCAAAACACAATACCACCTTTATGCTGACTCTTCCATGCATTCTTCTCAGTTGAAGCCAGTTTTACCAGTAACATTGGTGACCAGATGGTCAGTGAGGGTTCAAGTCTGACTTTGTTTTGTAATGCAACTGGTAAACCAACACCAAACATTACTTGGACCAGAGTGTGGGAGAATGGTACTGATAGTGAAGAGCTGTTCATTGGGAACCCTTGGGTTATTGTAAACATCAGAAGAACTGCTACTGGAACATACCGATGTACAGCTTACAATGGAATTGGAAATCCAGTGAACCGTACGCTTCATGTCAATGTTACTTGTAAGTACAAGTATGCACTTTTCAGGAAAATATTTGTATATTCAAGTAATAATTTTAACATGTTGATGTTTTCATTTGTTATTTTGACAACCCCCAAAAAGTGCAAGTATTTACACTGAAATTTTTCATTGACCTGATGATGACTGACTGCATTTCAAGTGTTTTT
Organism: Meandrina meandrites; assembly: GCA_963693305.1. Classification (NCBI taxonomy): domain Eukaryota; kingdom Metazoa; phylum Cnidaria; class Anthozoa; order Scleractinia; family Meandrinidae; genus Meandrina; species Meandrina meandrites. The sequence goes on along the minus strand of OY855911.1, from coordinate 16,381,524 downwards.
TCTCACTACAGCTTTGAATTAAACCAGCAAATTATTATTACGGGTAATTCCTTTTAAGGTGGTACACTGGACTTTAACAGTTTCATTTTGGATGGAAATTTCTCAAAATTAAGAAAAGTGGCTGAAGTAAAAACATATCAGGCCAAGACAAGTTAAGTTAAGCTTCAAAAAAATTTATTTTTGAGGTGACAATCTTCACACCTCAGGTGACAAACCCCATTTGAATTGCGGTCTCAAAATTAAGAAATTTTCGTTTTGTGGCTTTATTTTTAAAAGCTGGTCAATATGAAATGTAGGAGTCTGTTCCCATACAGAAAAGGAAAAATCCTGCGGGAGCCCGGAGTGGAAAATCGCTTCTTTCCTCAGATATCAAGTTTTAAATTAAAAAACACGTGCTGAAAATTTACGCAGCGCTTACATGGCGAAGAAAACTCCTTTCGCTCCGGGCTCCCGTGAAAAGTTTCTCTTACATCATAACAACAAACCACGCAAATTTCATCCAGATACGATAAATCTACAACTTTATTCTTAAAATACCTTTCTGTGCGGTCTGTGTAGGTCCTTAAATTGTGGTAGTTTCTTGCTGATATCGCATCACAAGATCGTGTTTATCGGGCGCCATTTTGAAATCTTTTTAGAAAACCACTGTTCGAAGTGTTTGTGGCAACACTTGACCGATTATACCACGAAGAATGCCGAAAATCTACGATCTTATCCGTCCTTTGACGAAGTTCAAGATGGCGGCGTAAACAACTACGTAATGCATAGCAACGGTGTGAACTTGAGACCTCGGCTAATTAATGGGCACAGCAGATAATAGGCGTACTGAGTTACTGCGCACGTATCCCGTGAAGAATCTCATGCTGGGTGGCAAATTCTTGCGGTGTTGTGTAAATATACCTTATTATAGGAAATTAACGCTTCATGAAATTAACTCGATTTCGGAAAATTCGCGTTAATTTAAGTCTCGTTAATTTGTGTGAGCGTTAATTTCTGCGCCCTTAATTTAGTGGAGTGTTAATTTCCGCTCCATTAATTAAGTGAAGCGTTAATTTGGATTTTTTTGACCAATGTTTTATCAGGATGGAGATCCACCAGTATCGTTGGCACTGAAAAGAACGCTGGAAGTAGCGAGATTCGTTTGGGTTTTGGATTTTGTTAACTTATTAATAGTGTGTTACAATAAATTTGTTCCTGTTGTCTCTGCAAGTTCTGTTTCTTTGTGTGTGGTCGCATTAATTTTCTTCGTTTTGAAATTTCAGCTCCTCTTTCGCGTTAATTTCCTTTATTGGAAAGAAATTTTTGATTCACTTCGCGTTAATTTAAGTCGTGTTAATTTCCAATACCTTAATTAACACGAGCGTTAATTTCCTATAATAAGGTAATGTCACGAGTCCAAAAAACGAAATAAACCGCGATATAGCCATTAAATGGGGCAAAAATACCAAGGAACTACACAAAGGACATGAGTTAAGTTTATTTCTGCCATCAACTTTTACAGTCGAAACCGAAGAAGCGTGAACACCAAAAATTATTTCTGGAATGTTTATTGTTCTACGACCAATCAGATTCGAGACGTAACCGCAACAGTAATTAGCTCAAAGGTTTCGATTCTTTTATCACGAAACGACTTTTTCTTCTACATTAAGTCTTGAGATCACCACCGATTAACAAACACTCTGGAATTATTAATTTTCTTCCATTTCAGAGTTGAAGCATAATCAAAGGATAACTATAAACGATAAATACTGAAAAGAGAAAAATAATCGAACAGACATGGCTAGACAGCGCGTCTGGAAGCGGAATAAAATTGATTTTTCACAGCAAATGCAAACTTGCGCGCCGTTGCAAATTCAAATATTATGTGTGCCGTTAAAACTTGAAAAATGGGTGCCGTTGCGTGATATACTGGGCCAGAGAATTTTGCTGCAACGCGCTTCGTGAACTGTTCTGGCTCCGCATCGAAGTAAGGTAGAGAGAACATTTTTGTTAAGTTTATTCAATAAATTTTTTGGTGAAATGGGGAAAAGGATAAAACCTAGAAATGTTTGTAAGTAGAAAAAACCGGATAGGCCGTATTTTTTTAAAAAAATAATCAAAAATTCTATTCTGCTTCCAGACGCGCTGTCTAGCCATGTCTGTTCGATTATTTTTCTCTTTTCAGTATTTATCGTTTATAGTTATCCTTTGATTATGCTTCAACTCTGAAATAGAAGAAAATTAACAATTCCAGAGTGTTTGTTAATCGGTGGTGATCTCAAGACTTAATGTAGACGAAAAAGTCGTTTCGTGATAAAAGAATCGAAACCTTTGAGCTAATTACTGTTGCGGTTTGTTGCGGTTACGTCTCGAATCTGATTGGTCGTAGAACAATAAACATTCCAGAAATAATTTTTGGCGTTCACGCTTCTTCGGTTTCGACTGTAACTCAAGACGCATAAATTGCTCTAAACGACTAATTTCGGCTTATAGTTGATATTTCACAATGATCGATAGTGTCACACAATGCCGCTTTCTGAATCACGTTTGTCTGATAGAATGATCGTTATTTAGCTCCTTTTGCAGATTATTTTGCAGATATTTTCACAGGAAAGGTACAGCGAACCTGAACTTGCGTCTTCCACGATGTAGCAGAGCTTTTCAGCTGCAAAAGCAGACTCAAATCAACCTTTGGTGCCTGTCACACAATACATACAATATGGCGGCGCAAAGTGCCAGCCTAGCGACCAACTTTAGGCTTTAATTATTCCGCACATAACCAGAATGGAGTGCTTATCTCTTGGGATTGTGAATAAATCTATGTTATCTTTGAAATCGTTGAATGTTTTGATATGTTTCATTTTTGAGCCAAACTCCAGTATACCACCTTAATGATACTGTACATATTAAGTGGGTGGGTACAGGGGAGTCTGAACCTCCCACTTCCCGTATCTTCTACTCTCGCTTCCCGTACCTTTTACTCCCACTTCCTGCCCCTTTCCTTAGTGGTTCCCTCCTCTTTGTCCCATTTCTACTTCAAAATGTTACGAAATGTTGCAAAATATTTCTCAATTTCTCCCGGTTCTTGCCACCTTTGGACTCCCGCGTCCTGACCTCTCTTCTCCCGCCTCCCGCCCCTTTTCTCCCGGGCTCCCGCCCTCCTGTCCCGCCCCACATATAACTAAAGCAATGGCAATCTGTAGTTTCAGAAAAATAAAAATGTTTAAATGTCAATATACCCCACCCATTGAAGAGTACTGGATTCAACTCCAGGACTGGAGTGAGGTGGAGGAGAAGGAGGAGGGAAATTTCCAAAGGAAAATGGGGTTCTTCTCTGAACAAACACCAACTTACACAAGAATTAACTAACATGAAGTAGTAAGCTTCATATTTACACGATCACATACAAACAACACAGATCTGTGATCATATTTCAAACAAGGCCAATTACCAGTGGTGTTCCACAAGGACCTGTCCTAGGCCTGGCCCTTGCTGTTTTAACTATATGCCAATAATATTCACTAGTGTTCAGATAAACTTAGGTTTAATGTAAATTACTTTCCAAAGGTTATTGTCTGCTGCACAAATAAACAATCTCAAAGCACCTGTTTGATCTGTTTAGCTTAAATGTGAAGGGGTAGTATTTTGTCAGGCAACTTTAACCTTGACCGTCTGAACAGTGCAATTGTGCAAAACAAAGGTCAGAACACCCCTCAGTTCTTTGAGAGATGCTGTGGACTTGTGGGCATCTGGATTTATCCTTCAACCACCAGGCAGCCACACTAGTGCTCAAACAACCAGCAAATTAAATCACCATCTGTTTTTCATTTCCTCTTATTTCACCTCATCATGTGGTATCCAGTCCTACTAATGCAAATCAAGATGCACAAATGGCTGTGGCTTGTTGTAAATAGTGTTTGAAATCTTTTTTCGCCTGCCCAGGACACTTATAAAACCTTACAAGGGAGGATTTGCATGTGATGTGTTGAAAAACTTTTTCTTTTGGCTGACTGTGGACAACATAAGCCACAAAATGCTCTATTTCTTGGTGGATAAAAAGGAAAAGGCTTGGAGTTTGCTGCAAATGTACAGTTTTCGATTCAGCATTTGTTTTCATTAAAAAAATGGAGGCAAAGGTGTGTGTTTTTGCTGTTGTCCTATGAAGTGGAAAATCGGCATTTTTGGTTTTGCAGGAGAACAAACAACCATATGCAACAGAAATCCAGAGTTGTAGTCAGTTAGTTGGCTATAAAAGCTATGAAAAATATTGCTTTGCCATAAAAAGGGATGATTGTTATCATGTGACCAGATATGTGAAACCTGCAGATATTTTTAATCACTGCTGGTGTTTTTGTACAAATACCGGTATGTACGATTGGGCCTTAAAGGGTTATTTTTCCTTGTGTTTATGTTAAATTCTCCTTGCAAACTTCTACAATCTTGTCTACCTTTTCCGTTTCTTCCTTTCAGGCCTTCATAAAGGCACTCACATCAAATTGCTTGTTCTTGGTTTCTGCATGATGCTCCCAGCTCACTCAGCTGAATTCTCCTAGAATAACCGAGCCAATTTCAATTTATTATGACAGCCATTACGCAACAAATTCAGAAAAACAAAAACAATATGATTCTTACTTGCATGTCATACTATGAAGATCTAATGCCATGAAAATGCCTTGAATTTTCGTGGCTTTTTAAAAGTATTCTAAGTGGATGGTAATGGAAAAATTGTGGCTTAAACAGTGGCAATTTCATGGTTTAAAGACCATGAAATATTCCTCAAAAAGGACACTGTTTTGGTATGCTTTAGGGCCTTGATAAAGCCATTATTTTGCAAAACTCATGGTTATTTCATGGCAAACCTTTAACAGGTTTTTCATTGCTTTGAAAAATCCATTCATTTTTTTCTGAGGATGTAAAACTACTGTTTGCATGACATTTTAATGGTTATTTTTTGACATGCTTTTTTTGGCATTCCCTTCATGCCAGGATCCTGCCAAGAATCTTGGCGGGTAGACTTCCCGCCGGGATCTCTCCAAGATGGCAAACTTCCTGCCAGGGTAAAATTCTCACCATTTTTCCCGGCAAGAATCTTGCCGGGAATTTTATTCTCGCTGGGATCTTGTCAAGAAAAAATTACTGGCGAGAAACACAGGGGGAATAAATCTCGGCAGCGTTCTCGGCGAAAACTCAAGTCTTACTGGAAGGAAATTGTGATTTGAAATTCTCACAAGATTTCGTGGTTGGAATGCAAATCTTGACTGAAAGGATTGATGAAATAAACTTAATTAACTACTTCGTAGTCAACCTGTTTAATTTAAAATATCGAAAGTGGAAAAACGTAATGTAATTCCCATGTGGGAAGCTAGTTTTATCAGTTTTATCCAGACAAGACTAGACGAGGTGGCACCAGATACCTTTTTTCACCCTTTGACAGTGATGAAGAGGCGCATGCTTAAAATTAATTAAAAGATACTAGATTCTTTGCTTATTTTGATGTTTTGTTGGCTTTTTATAATTTTCTTTTTGCTCCCTTTGAATAGACTTACCTTTGAGGATTCCAATGACTGTTTTACTCGCGATGATCTTCCACTTGCAATCCCTGTAATGACGCTCAATCGTGTTGAAAAACCCTTTGCGATGGCATTCTAATTTTGGTAATGTAGATGCTAGTCAAAATAAGTTTTTTTTTTAAAGTTTATCTTCCTGCAGACCACACACAGAGCGAACACATCCCGCTTCATTCCCGCCAAGATCGTTAACTGAGCAATATGATTGGCTGATTTAGGTCATGTGGGACATAGTACACGCCATTGTACACGCCATCCCGCGAGCAGAAGAGAAACTTTTTTAGTTTGACCGCTCATTCTTCACAATCGTGACTGGTAAATTTGTTGTTTGGCTGCTTTTATCAATAGCTCACGTTTAGAATCGGCCTACCTTCAGGGAAAAGATCCTTGGTTGAAGCTGTTGGAAATTGCTTGTTAATTCGAGCGACAGCATGGACATTTTGTGTGGGTCATTACAAGACTTGTTGAATGAACACAAGCAACGAAGCTGAACTGTGCTTTTTAGTAAACTGCATAACTTGAACGATGGAGATAAAAATCAGATAACCATTAAGGACAGTTGACATAAAGGCGAAGTCCTACAAGTTGATGCTATTTTAAGGCCGGGACATCAACTTTAAGCTGAAATCTTATTACGAGAGCTTTGAAAAAGACTGTGCATCTTCAGTGGCTTCTTTGCAGCTTCAACAGAAAATTTGCCTGTTTGGTAGATTGATCACATCATGACATGTTCCTTTGCTTGAGGGAAAGGTTAGTTCCCTTATTCATTTGCAAATGATTTTTTTTCCTTTCAACAAATTTTACGGAAGGATGTTCACTTTCCGTTTAACTGTCATTGCCCATGAACTTAAGCTATATTAACATTCTCTTAGAATACCCAGTCAAAATTATATCTGCTTGTTAGTAAAACTGTGGAGATGTTTTTCTGGAAATAAATGATGTTGTTTTGATACAGCACACTTGTGGAGTCATATTTCATGATCTGAGTGTTAATTTTGTCGGTAAGCGAAATGCCAAGTTAGCTTCGGTTTTAACCTGAACAGCTCTGAATTTCATCAATCCTGCTTATTCAGCCACTGACATTATTTTTACCTTTTTTTGTTTTACAGGCACCTTTCATAACTAGTAAAACGAACACTCAAATGTATATGTTTTGCATTAATTATGCTGTGTCTATCGTTCCAGCCATGAATCTTGCCAGAATTCCTGCCATGAATCTCGCCGAGGATAGAAATTCTCAGTAACCAAAAATCTTGCTGAGATTCTTGCCATGAATCTCGTCAAGATTTTGGCCACCCTGGAATTTCTCTTCCCGCCGTGATCCTTGGGGAGATTCCTAGCAAGTTTATGGCTGCCAGGAATTTCGCTTCCCGCTGAGATTCCCAGCAAGATTTTGGCCGCAGGGAAGTTCGCTTCTCGCAGAGACTCTCGGCAAGATTTTGGCTGCCGGGAATCCCGTCGGCCAAAATCTTGCTGGGATCCTGGCGAGATTCCCAGCGGGATCCCGCCAAGATCCCGGTCCTTTTTTAACGGGGGGTACCAGTTTTCATGGCCATGAAAATTCCTTGAAATGTACCAAAGCTTATGGTCATTATTTTTTAATGGTATTCTAACAACATTTTTATGTTTTAATCCCCCAAACACTCAGCAAACACCAATGATCCATGAAAAAAAAGCATGAACTTGGATAAGTTGCATAAAAATGCCATGATTTAAGCCTACTAACAATGAATATCCCATTTTATTAAATTTTCAACCTCGGATAAAGCAATTCTAGCTTTCTGATTGGTTCATTAGATCTCGGTTATCAGCCATTATACCTGCGTTTGACCTTATATAGAAATGAATGCGGCAAATGTCGCTCGACATAAAATTTTTCATGGAAGGCCAAGTTTCATCGACAAAAACAATGGATGAAAAAAGTAGATTTGGTGAGCTGTCCACGGCAGAAATACAAGAAATTATGGACAAGGCTGTCCCAGAAGCAACAAAAAAAGCCACAAAGTTCGGGATGAAATTATTTAACGGTACGTACCAGTTAATTTTCAATTAAAAGCTTCAAAATGTTTAAATACATGTACGATGGTCAAGATTTTACGCATTCATAAAGGTTACCTAACAACAACAACAATATTTACCTTAATGTTGCAGAATGGCTTGCTAGTCCTGGTGGCATGTCAAAAGAAGAACTGAATGTTTGTTTGAAGTGCTTTGATACGTCAGCGAGGAAGAAAGATGGCACGTATTATAAGAGTTCATTCACCAAATCCATTAGAGCCGCCATTGATCGTTTCCTTTGCTTGCCACCACACAACAAACTGTTTTCCATAATCTCTGACCTCGCTTTCACTGAGGCAAATAAAGTTTTGGACGCTTTCATGAAAGACCTAAGGAAAACCGGAAAAATAGCTTGCGTCATTCACAAAAAAGCAATGTTGAAAGAGCAGGTGAGGAAACTATTTGAGAGTGGCGAACTCAGCCCAGTCGACAGTTTGAATCCTGCCCAGTTACAGAGGACGGCTTGGTTCTACCTCGGCCTCTTTTTTGGAAGACGGGGACGTGAAAACCAGCGACAGTTGACACCCGCAATGCTTTCTCTAAGAAAAAGTCCACAAGGGGTTGAATACTACGAACTGAACAGAAGTCAGCCTGCTTCCTTGCCGGCTACAAAAAATCACCAGGGAGGCCCCGCAGATGCTGAGGATGAATCATATGCGAAGATATTTTCCATCCCAGGATCTGAAAGATGTCCAGTAAAAACACTCGAACTACTTGGGCCATCTCAATCCAGCGTCAGATGCTCTGTTTCAGTGACCAAGAGATGGTCTCAGCAAGAAGTTCAATCCTGCAGCTGACAAAATCTGGTTTTGCAGCGCACCTCTTGGTACAACTACGCTTGACAACATGATGAGAGAGATGTCAAAGCGAGCAGGTATAGAGCCACATCTCACAAACCACTGCCTGAGAGCTACATCTGTCACAGTGCTTTCCGACCATAATTGCGAGACAAGGCACATCAAGTCTATAACGGGACACAAGTCTGACCAGGCAGTTGAGTCCTGCAACGAGCGACCTTCGTTGGAACAACAACAGAAGATGTCACTCGCTCTCAGTGATTTCTTTGGAAATGTGTCTTCTGGTAGTGCCACTTCAGTGCAGGGCAAAGAAAACGAAATCCAGCAGCAGAGCAGACCAATCCCAGACAAATTTCCCGAAAAAGAGTCCGGGAAAACTGTTCTTGTCGAAAATAATTTTTCCACCAGCTCAACCTCTGTTTCACGGCATGGCGATCGGAGCAGCTTTCCCCAGTATTTTTACAACTGTAGTGTAAATGTCGACAATTATTACTCTTCCCGATGAGTTTTGAACTTTGAACACTTGAGGACACTTAACAGTAAGGTTTTTTCCCGTACAAAACAGACGTGAAGTTTGGATTACTGTAAATTCAGTTCAGCTGTAATTTGCTTCGCTTTTGATTTTTCATTCAACTATTCGCAGCGCGGTGCACTTATCATGTGATCATGTCGTTTTGGCGCCCTGAATTCACCTTTCTTTCCGGTCGTTTCTTAAACTTAAATAAAATTTTGCAAAACTGAGGGTTGAGAATTATTCCATTCGCCCTTGTTGGATACAAGTGGTTATAGCCTAAAAAGGTCAAAAACGTCTAAAAAATGTGTTTTACTTGAAAAACTCCAGGTGTCAATGGGTTAAGCATGGTCAAACTTCCAACACAAGTCAACATTATGAGAAGCTAACAAAAATTCAAAAATTATTTTATTTGTGTTATGTAACAAAAGTGTAAAGCAGGCTTCCTGGATTACGACTTGATGATAGCCTGCAGTATGACCTTTACACACTAAAATTATCACCAACAACAATTGATTTAAAATTATAGCTAAAACGTATTCATTTTACTATATCCTTATTTACAAAATCGTGGTAACTAATTACAAGGAGTTTGAAATGCTAATGTCCTTCCATTATTATAGCCCAGGTAAAAAATATCTACTGGTACAAAGTTCTATAGCTCGGCCTGTATAATTGCTGTTAAGAATACAATGCACATACCTCACAAGTAAGTGCCTATAATGCGTGCTCTGACTTATGATACCCAGACTGCAGAGCTGGATGTCTGATCACCATGTGTAGCTCTCTTCTCAGTTCTGTATACATGTGTTCCACCATTTAAACACATGCCCACATTCTTCCGCATCAGACAAAACATCCAGTAGGTCAGTCAGACCAGATCTTTAGCTGGGTTAGCCAAGTGATAAAAATTCTGGGGAGGCCACCCAGCTTGGCCTGACCAAGTTCCCTTTTAGTGAAGTGTAGGATTTGTTTGGTTTGGGGGCTTACTTGTCCTTTCCTGTTCAGCAATTAAGTTATGCATTAACTTTGGATTAAACTCATCTTCCCATGCCCTCTTGCTACGTATTCTTTTGCTCCAAAGCCGTGCTATTGTTTTTTGTTTTTATAATGGGGGGGGGGGGGGGGGGGGGGGAACAGTACAGAGGCATATATATGCTTTAGATTTGTTTGATAATCCTTATTTTAAAATGGCGTCCAATGAAACAGCTAGATGTGTAAAATTTGTTCCATCCAAGATCAAAATACACCTTTGTTGCCTCAAAAGTGAAAAGGAAATATTGTAAAGGAGACTTGACTGAAAAAAATGGACTTAAAAAGTCTTTTTAAAAGCGACAATATCTAACAGTCAGTGAAAGAGCAGCCGAACGAATGCATTCTGTCCATGACTGTCTGGCCGGCCATGAGTGCAAAGCAGAACAAAGCTAAGGTAAGCCGTTTCTCTCTCTATCATACTGCATTTGTTTAATTTTTTGCAGCATATTGATTTTCTGAACAATAAAATGCTCTGCGAATGATCTCGGGAATACATCGTCAGTAACCTTAGATACATCTTTGTTGCCTCAAAAATGCAAAGGAAATATTGTAAGGAATACTTAACTGGAGAAGAGAAACGGACACCAATAGTTAAGTCTTTTGAAAAGTAACAATCTCTAACAGTCGATCAAAGAGCAGCCACAGAGAGAATGACATTAAAACCTAAATGAACGGAAGTGTTTTGAAAAGCAAAAAATTAATACCTAACAATCGATCAAAGAACAGTAGCAGAGAGAATGCTGTTTTAATGTGGCTATAGGAGCAAATTAAAGCAGAGCAAAGGTAAGCCCTTTTTTCCCTCTATTGATCTGCATTTGTATGGTTCTTTGTGGCATATTGGCTTCAATTGGCCATGTTCTAAACGAGAAGGGGATTGGGTAGGAATATTTAAAATCGATTGAATTGAATAAAATGGGGCCTGTCATCTTAAAGAGCATTCAAACATTAGTAAGTTTACCAAATTTGAGAGTTGTTGGTTTAAATGCAAAGGCATGCTACACTTTTCAAAATCGCTAAAATAAAAGAGCTTACTATGGATTGGAGGGACAGACATTTCTCCAATCCATACTAAGCTGTCTTATATGAAGTAAAAATTCTTTGAGATATTCTGTTCGCTGATAATTTGCAAGAAAGCATTACTCAACATCATATTGATAAGGAAGGACCTCATTTGCATTTACTTTCAACACACATTAACATACGTGACTACAATACTAGTTTTGTCAGTAGACCTTGTCAGTTGGTAGCCATATTATATTTTGGATTTCAGAAGACTTCATATAATATTGCACAAAGAATAACCCTTGTAACATATATATCATTATATAATCCAAAATCCAAAAATAATTAATAACAATAATGATAATACCAATAACAATTACTAGTACCAATTATAACAATAACAAAATTTCAGTTTCTACTGTGCAATAGTCACATGAAGAAATGTTTGTTGCTTCATGTCATGATTGTGTGATGGTGATGACGGTATCCTCATTGGGTTCAGCCTCAGAAGGTGGTAGCCAAGGTTTAAACCTTTTGATCTTACTTTCATCTGGGGCACAACCTCTGATAGTGGGTGGCCAGCCTCTACTGGTCATGAACCATGGGCAGAACTGTAGCAACCCTACACCCCCTACCTCTGCTTCATGCAGTTCTGTTCAGTGCTAGATATAGCCCCAGCTCCTCAGTGTTTAAACCAATGACTCGTACACCAATTGTGTAGAAAAAAAAAACGTCACACACCTTCTCCATTGTGAAAGATATGCCCAAACTTGGGTATCGAGCTTTCAGACCCACCTAGCCAATGATGTCTTCCTCCATGATGTTGCTATTATTCACTCTCTTGAAGTCAGCTAACATATCTTCGGTGTTCAAGCATACACTTTCCTCTTCCTTCCATACTTCCATCCTTCCATCAAGATCATACTTATATGATGTGACAAATTTCTATTTATTTGTACTTAAAAGGTGATAATTTTTCACAAACTGGTCAAACCAGTGGGCCAATGTCTGGATCAGCTACCGTCTTGTGATCTTGCCTTAGTGTATACAAGGGGGCAAGTGTACAATCGCTCACTAGCATGTTGCTTTTAATCCTCGCTTGTCCTCCGACGACTTCACCAGCCTTCAGTAGTCTTACCCACAGGACTGAATGTGCATTAGCTTCTGCCTGCACTCTCTCATGCAAACATTCTGCAATGGTTTAATCATTCTCCTTGTGTTCGACACACCACATGATAGTTATCCATAGTGCTCACAGCAAATTCCAGATTGTCTGTCTGGCAGACAACAACATTCTCCCTGCCTTTCAAAGACCTCAACCCTCACTGTTCTTCATACGTCAGATTGCTTCTAGCCACTCTCGTGTTTTGCTCATTGATTTATTCCTTAGTGACGCTCACCAATTTGGGCTGGAGTTGTTGCATATCAATCTCCTTATCATCTTCTAAAACAGTTGGTAAACACACAGGTTTGTCTAAGGGGAGATCAGTTGGTTGCAAATAACGGCTCCATTCTTCAAGTCAAATGGCCATACAAAGTAAAAATTAATTGTTGCTTATTTGAAAGAATTTTAGAAATAAAGAAAAATGGCATTTTCCGTTTTGAAAGATCTTTCGTTGCAGAGATATTCATGTTTTTGTGTTATGCAAATGAGGAAAGTGATGATGTCATTAGTGGCATGGTTCCATTAAAAGATACATCACAAAATCAAGGATATCTCTGAAAATATAAAAGCAATCTTTTTGAAACTTGGCAAAAGTAGTGAGCTTTCTCAAAGATGAAAGATATTGGCTCCTATTTTGATATAACTATGGCAATACTCTAGGCTCCAGTCTCTTTGTCATCAACCAAATATCTCCGTTTGCAACCCTTCAAAGTGGGAGAGAGAATCCTGCTCGGAACACACATGGTGCCCATATCAAGTTAACTCTCCTGGATGATCTTTGGTCAAGCAAAAACTGGGAATATCAGTGTTAATGAAAAAAAGACGGCAGAAGTGTTGCCATGGCAACGGCATAATGGGTGTCATTTTGTCTTTTATATTGTACACTTCTGGTGCCAAGTTTGAGGAACACCACTCTAATATCTCTACAGATATCCGTGATTCAGTGCTTTATCTTTTTTTTTGGAACAATTAATGACGTCATCACTTTCCTCATTTGCATAATACATAAATGTAAATATCCCTAAAACGAAAGAAGATATTTCAAAACTGAAAATGCCATTCCTATTTATTTTGGAAAGCCTTTCAAATAAGCAGCAATTATGTTTTACTTCATAGGAACTTTAAGTGAATATAACATGATCATGCCCTCAATTTAAACCTATAATCTAACCATAAAAAGTGTTTTAACTTCAGTCAAACTACAGTCAACAATGGATCACAATACTTTCACTGCTTCCACTGAAAAGTAATTTCACACAAGGCAAGAGAAACATTTGCAAATGATTTCACACTTGCTATAAAATCATATTCCAATTCAGAATTCTGCAAATCAGCAGAAAATAATGACAGCTTCTGCAAATTGTGGCCAAACATAATGAACACAATGAAGAAGAATTCCTTTAAGAAGCCTATCGAAATTCTGAACACCGAGGAAAATCTTAAATACACCATAGAAATTTACAAGCTAATGAAAATGATCACAACAGACTGCAGAAATTCATTACATAATAAATTGATGGGAGTCTGTTTTGTGTGTTTACCTGTTTGCCCTTGGGGAATCACTATGGAAATGTCAAAGAGAACATTTCCTGGAACCAATTCCAGGGATGAGGGAAAACCCAAGCCATCTTGGCTGATGAACAAATTTCAGACAATAAGCGCCATAAATATGTAACAGCAACTGGAGGGAATTAAGAATCGTAATCGCAGACTTGACCACACAATCTTCTTCAAACAATAAGTGTTGGATCACTAAGCAAACGTAGCTTGCGAGCAGGCTCTCTCATTTTGCGGTTCGGGGTCTCCATGTTTTGATCTCCAGTGATTATTTGTATTGTAACCAGTAATATAACCTGACCAGAAATCTAAGGTGAACCCAATGCAAGACAATTACCCACTGCGAAACATGTGTGTTTGTTTGTCCAATGGTTTAAAATGTACAGACTTGTGCAAGTTGAAAGATTGTGACAACCAGCCTCAAGAACTTGACAAGGTTGAGCAAGAGGAAGAGGAAGATGACTATGATTAATAACCTGACCATGTTTCCTAAAGTAATAAACAGCAGAATGCATACCTGCCAACTCTCCCGGTTTTCCCGGGAGTCTCCAAGTTTTTCATCAAATCTCCCGGTCTCCCGGTTAGAGCACCAAATCTCCCGGGAAAAACGTAACGTGGCTTTTTCATTTTTTTTCCATCAATTTCATTATTTTCGAGAATCCAAAAAGGAAAATAAAACAAGAAGTGGATTTAGTGCTTTTGTTTGAGCTGTTCTCAATCGGAAAACATCGGAAAACGGGAAACAGAGTGATCAAATCGATATATATTTAAAGAGGAACATAATTGGTCAGAAATCAACCAATCCAATCGCACAATTCATGGAAGAAAGTTGGCGCGGTTTTCGCATGCTGTTTACACTCGAAGCGAAGGTTACCAGCATGGATTACGGTTCGCTGCAAAAAGAATTCTTAGGCGCCCTAACGTGTGAAGTTCAGTGTACGTCTGCGTTTGTGAGGCAAGTAAATTCAGGGGTTTCCATAAGGGCCGGCAGCCGGCGAAATTCGCCGGCTACTCCACATGTTTTCGCCGCCTACTTTGATTTCCAATTACTTGAATTTTAAGAAATTAGCATGATAACTAATATGCCACAACTGAACATGAACCGCGGATCGGCCAACATTTAATTCGTTTAACACGAAAGAAACTTGCTATAATTCTTGGTTAAAATATATCGGCTCGAAATTGCGACCGATACGGTCGCCAATGCGACCAGCATTTCATAACAATTCTGCTTTCGTCGCCAAAATGGCGACTACATTTCTGTGTGTTGACAATGAATAACGGTTGTGCCCTTCCAGAAAGTTATATCGGAAGATCTTTGCTTCTAAAACATCCAAAATAAGAAAAGAAGTCAATCCATCCCCTTCCTTTCCTATTCCTACTAGTGTTTCCAGCTGTAACGTAGACCTGTTTGCGGATGATAGTGTTCTCCATTGGCAGGTATCGTCTTTTGAGGACTGTCAACTCTTTCAGAATGATCTGGTTTCAGTAAGGCAATGGTGCGATGCTTCACAAATTCAACTCAATGAAAAGAAATGTCGTGTACTTCATGTTACAAGACAAAAACATCCTCTCAATCAAGACTATAGCCTGGATGGTAAGAAGTTAGAAGTTGTCAATTATTACAAGCACCTTGGAGTCACTATCTCTTAAACATTATCATGGGATTACCACATCAACTCCATCTGTGCCAAAGCTAGACGTGTAATGGGATTGATTCGAAGAGCATTTGGATTTAAGTCTCCAGCGGCGGTTGAAGTGGCTTTTAAAACCCTAGTTAGACCATTACTGGAATACTGCTGTGCTGTATGGAATCCTTACCTGGTCAGACATGTCAAATCAATTGAAGCAATCCAACGAAGAGCGACAAAACTAATATGCGGATCAGATTTATCTTATGAGCAAAGACTTGATAAACTTAAGTGGCCTACACTTGAACTAAGAAGAAAGTTCCTCTCTTTGGTGCAAGTGTATAAAATAATATTTGGACTTTGTGACATCGATGCTGCTAAGTACTTTGACATAGTACGCGAATCTCGTACTAGATCCAATCACAAGCATAAATTAAGACCTAAGTATGCCCGTACTAATTACTTTAAGTTTTCCTTTTTTAACAGATATATAAACGACTGGAATTCGTTGCCGAGTGATGTCCTCGAGGCTCAATCATTAAGTTTATTTAAGAAAAAGTTGTTAAACCATCTAATGTTGTAGTAATATGATTATATATATATAGATATTAATATAATTTACTTATCTTAGTTTATTAAATTGTAACTAGCTTTATCTCTTTGTTTATTTTAGCTTTATTTAGGAGAACAGTTTTTATATGGGAATTCAGTTTCCCCCTGCTGTTATCCTCCCATTAGTTTTTATTATTATCATTATTATTATTATTATTATTATTATTATTATTATTATTATTATTTTATTATTATTATTATTATTATTTATTTTTCTTATATATCTTATCTTTTTAATTGTAAATGTTTGTAGTTTGGGGAACCTTAATAAATAAATAAATAAATAAATAAATAAAAGATTCTGTCTCATCGGAAAACTGGCAAAAAGCTGACCGTGTTTGAAATCGCCCCATAATGCTTTGCAAGCCCTTGAGCACATCATGTATGCCTATGGATTGTGTCTCTTGTTGATTCCTTTGATAGTGGCCACAAAATCTTATATCTATATTGTGTTTGTTTTAGACCTAGTGATAAGTCTTTTTTTGGATTAATTCCTAGAAATGATTTTAAAGTGCTACTATGATGAAATTCGCATGTTTTCTTTCGCAACCGTTTTAAAATATTACCAAGTACTCTATATGAGAAGCAAAATGCTGTTTACTGTTTTTCAATACCTCTTTTTGTTCCAGAGATATTCAAGTTTTTAAAATATGCAAATTAGCAAAGTAGTGACGTCATACACTCAACCAAATTCTGACTAAATACTAAGAAAGTGATATCTCAGCCAATTTGTATTGAAAGTCTCTGATTCTTTGCAGTAACACTCTGCTAGTTGTGTTTCACAATATGAACTTGACAACTTGGTTACCATGGCAACATACTAGGTTCCAGATCCCTCAAATGCTTAACGCCTTTCTGGCCAATTCTGGCATTCTCAATTAATATTTGTAAATAATGCTTTACATGCGAGATCTAGCAAGCATATCAATGGATTTGGCAGACGTCTTGCCTGGGTTTAATTTTTCCGAACTGAAAAATTCTGAAATATTAAAATAAAATTGATGGGGACTGGAAAAGAGTGAGTTGCCATGGTAACATAATTTTATTACAGCTGTAGGTGTGTCACCTGAGGAACTATTAGTCTGCCAAGCTTCATTGGTCTCTGCAGAAAAATGACCGAGATAACTTAATTTTTGTACTTGACAAAAAATTGGGTTGAGTAGATGACGTCATCAGTTCCCTAATTTGCATATTTTACGATTTTTTTAAGCTTAAATATCTCTGGAACTAAAATAGATATTTGAAAACGGTAAACGGCATTTTTAATCTTTCATTTAATACTCTTTGAAACACCTAAAATTGCAAGGGGTGAAAATTTGATCATAGTACCACTTTAAACACTTTTGAACAAAGCCCTATTTGATTTTGCAATCTGGTGACTAAAAATTTGCATTTGGCGACTATTTTGTCTGCAAGATAATTAAAACTGTTGAATAAAAAGCTGGAAAATAAAGCATTTATGGTTCTGTCAAAATGACCTAATTCTTGCGCCAGAAAGCGGGAAATGCACACTTAGAGGCTCAGATTTTGAAAGTTTCCTGGGGGTGCATGCCCCCAGAGCCCCCTAGAAGGTTCGCGCCTTTGGCGCGAGTAACCCTTTTGCCGCCTACTTCTACATTTTTTCCGTCTACTTTGATTCTTGTTGAAAACCCTGGGTAAGGAACGGGGGTTTGGGGGGGGGGGGGGGGGGGGGTGTGTGCAAAGATTTCTAGATGTCTCCAGATTTTTGTACCCTTGGGGTTGGCAGGTATGAGAATGTGAAACTCAGAATGCATTTGTATTCACCTTTTTGAATAAAATGTAAGCCTCTGAATGATTTCTTTCATATTTCTTACCAATATTGGGGTTTATTTTGATAAACTTTGGGACAAATTCCAGCATAAAAGAAATAGAGAAAATCCAAGATGGCGGAGCCAAAATGGTGTATTTGTAAATATGTGATGTCACCGCACGTCATATGACGTCAAGGCAAGCATGCAAATTACCACAAAATAATCAGTTTTTGTGTCTACTATTCACCCTCCAAACTCTAATGCCATATGTAGTTTCTACAAATTTGACTTAATAGATACAAGCACTTTCTCTCCTGCACCCACCCTGGGTTTAAGCAAGGGTTAGGTATAGGGGGTATAAATCAGGGAAAGCTGGGCCCAAGAGATTGCTATCATACAAAAATGTTACCTAGATATACTAAGGATCATTAAAATCAGCATAAGCCTTTGTCCCCCAGAGTGGTACCAGTAGGCCATTTTGGCATCCTGGCTCATGCACTTTGACCACTCTCAATTTTTTTTAACTTGAATAATGATGCAATTTAGTTGCATTAAGGCATGGTTGCTGTTACACAGTAAAAATTATCATTTCTTGCAACTGATTTAGCAATAGTAATACAGAGCAACATTTTGAGAATCCTTAGGAAATGGGAATTTTTTTTGCTGCAGATAAGCCAGATATGGTTACCTTGGAAACTAACACAACCGAGAACAAAGACTGTTCTGATTTGTGGGTGAATTTCACTTGCATCTCATCTGAAGCAAACCCACCAGTTTATAACTATCTGCTCTCTGGTGATGAAGATGGACTCAGTTTTGATAAGAGTGGAACATGGATAAAGAGGATATCAAGAGGAGGAAAAGTTGTCTACAGTTGCTTGGCATATCAACTTGTGGGAAATGTAACAAGCACAAACAACATTACCCTGACTGTGAATGGTAAGTTAATTTATTTTAAGTGGCAATTCAAGCCCAAAACTATTTTTGCACCCACTTTTTTCAACATCTTTAATGCAAATGTTGTGGTTCAATTTTACCCTCGTTAAAATCTGGTATTTAACGAATAATTATTTGCTGAAGGTAGGGTGGACATTGGTGAATATAAAGAATTTACAAGGTTGAGGTTAAAGTGCTACTATGATGAAATTTGCATCTTTTTTTCTTAGCCGTTTTAAAATATTATCAAGTGCTCTGTATGAGAAGAAAAATGCCTTTTACTGTTTTCCAATATCTCTTTACTTTCCAGAGATATTCAAGTTTTTAAAATATGCAATTACCAAAGTAGTGACGTCGAAGAGTCAACCAAATTCTGATTAAATGCGAAGAAAGTGATATCTCAGCCAATTTATGTTGAAAATCTCTGATTCTTTGTAGTACCACTCTGCTTGTTGTGTTTCACAATATGAACTTTACAAATTGGTTACCATGGCAACATACTAGGTTCCAGATCTTTCCAGTGCTAAAGGCTGTTCTGGCCAATTCTGGCATTTCTTTTTAATATTTGTAAATAATGCTTTACATACAAGATCTGACAAGCATATCAATGGATTTGGCAGACATCTCGCTTGGGTTTAATTTTTCCGAACTGAAAAAATCTAAAATATTACGAACAAATTGACGGGGACTGGAAAAGAGTGAGTTGCCATGGTAATATAATTTTATTACAAGCGTAGGTGTGTCACCTGAGGAACCATTAGGCTGCCAAGATACATTGGTCTCTGCAGAAAAATGACCGAGATAACTTAATTTTTGTACTTGACGAAAAATTGGATTGAGTAGATGGCATCATCAGTCCCCTAATATGCATATTTTACGATTCTTTTAAGCTTAAATATCTCCGAACTAAAATAGATATTTGAAAACGGAAAACGGCATTTTGAATCTTTCGTTAAATACTTTTTGAAACGCCTAAAATTGCAAGGGACCGTGAAAATTTGATCATAGTAGCACCGAGTTTGAACGTGCAAATGGATTCTATCCGTGCCAAAGTATTTGTGTAGCCACCTCCGCTATGTAAATTTGAGTTATAACTCTTGAACTCGCATTTAGTTAATTTTCATTTGACCCTTGATAATGGCGTCATGAGGTCGCCGAAACGTCGGGAAATTATATCGTTCGTTTTTACTTGTCTATGTAAATGTTCATTATAATTTTTTAACATATGATTTCCATAGTTGAATAAATGCAAATGAGAAAATATACAGTTTAAAAACAAGGCTGCTGCCTAACGGGCGCCCGGTCGCCTGGGGCGCCTAAGTTACGAGTGCGGGCGACTAAATTTTTGTTCAAGGAGCCCGGATGGGCGCCTAAGCATAGATTTTCCATTCTCATCTAATGACTTCAATTTCCTTGTAACTTTGTTCCACTGGCGTAAGATATATCCCGTTTAAAACCATAAGCGCTTCATTTCAAAACGGAAATACTAAAATTGTCCACAATAGAGATAATTTTAGCGTATAAATACGTCCAACTTCGAAAACCAATTATTTTCGACTGTTTAGGACTGGGACTGACTCCCAAATATGGAATGAAGAATGAATAGTATTATGGGCTGCTTCACGTTTCGTTCGCTACGTTGATGTTTTGGAGGAGTTCATAGTGAATGTGAAGTAAACATTTTACGGATACAAAAGTGAAATCAATCTCCTGGCCATTCATGCATCAGGTCTGATCATGACAATTTTAATCTGCAAAAGCTTGATACAACAACCTTTTCAACAAGCCTAAAATAATGTGCAGAATGTTTTGATGTTACACTTACGAATTACTGTAATTAAGCTTATTATTTAACTCAAACTTTTATTTTTTCACTTTAGAGAACGCTTAATTTCATAACAACAGAAAATGTGTGCCTTTTCTGTGACATTCTTATCAGCTACCGCTTTTTGTGGATCAAGTTTGTTTGTTTGTTCATTCGAACTGTTTCGTGTTTTATCTCGGTTATTGAACCGTGCAAGGAGAACATTACTCTTGAAAATAATAATGTGCTAGAAACTTTGCTGAAAACAGTTTGAATAACATGAATTGTTTTTAAAACTACTAAAATCTATTGTATAAGCAACTCATTTGATAAGCCTAGAAACTGTTTTTATTTTCACAACTTAGTTTTTCTGATCTATTTTTGACAACTGATTATGAAATGTAGATAAGATCAGAATTTAATTAACGTGTTTACACAGGTGTTTTGACTTTTTATTACCTTTGCCTTAACCTTCAAATAGACCTGCTAAATTGTAATCTTGGTTCTGTTAAACCTTAATTACTAACAATAATTCAAGTTCTTTAGTGAGCTTGCTGTGCAAAAGTGAAATATAAATAATTTTGCTGCTTTATGCTTCATTGATTTTGCTTCAAAACTTTGGATGTTCAAAACTCCTATTAAACATTGTTTTATTTGTTCTACACATTTTTAACTTACTTTATCCAACATTCATCGTATCACAGCACAATATACTGGTTGGATTTTCAAACTCATTTTAAGCCTACAGAAACTTTCTAATATACACACTCCTGTTCATGTCATCCAATCAGTGTAAAAAGGGTTTTATCGAAGGAGAGGCTAGGTTAAATAAACTTTCAAGTTAAGAAAGCTGGAATTTCTCACACAACTATTTGAGGGAGGTTACCTTCAGAAGCTTTCAGAAAAAAATCTTGTCCAAAGGAGTTTTCTGTTCACGTACAAAGGCTCTACTGACAAAATAAAATGTGTGGAAGGGGACGGTAGGGGGGGGCGGCTGCTCCCCAGACCCCTCTCCTAGATTTTTTTTTTCTTTTACCCCACCCCCCTCTCCCGAGGATCGACCATGGCAACTTTTAGGCTGGGCTCCTAAAGTAATGGCTTGGGCTCCTAACTTTTGATGTTAGGAGCCCGAAGGGCTCCTTAGAAATTTCCTTAGGCAGCAGCCTTGAAAAATATCGAAAAAATGGTCTATAAGAATTAAAAATACAAATAGAAAGTTGGAAAAAGCTATTTAAGTACTGTCCAACAATAGTGACTTTTTAATGTTAAAAACTAAGAAATTATAAAGTGGTCGAGCCCCACTTAATTAACTCCTTCCCGGCCGCCCCTTTAAGGTGGCTCCATATTTATTCTGGGCGCACTTGTCAATGACAAACTTTGGGTTATAACTTTTGAGGCTTTGACACGATGGCGGTGAAACTTTGGGAAACTGTTCATCTATCATTCAGCGATAGTAATATGAAAATCGATTTAACTGGTTAAAAATATTTTTGATGTTACTGGCAATTAATTGGACCCCACTTTTTACAAAAAATCGAGTCCAGAAAAAAAATTTTGCTGATAGATTTTGGCTAAACTTCTGAAATCAGCTTATATTCACTAAATACATATTATAGTCAAGTTTCAGAAAAATCGTCGGAACAGAATCGCTGAAATATTAAGGTCACCTAAATTTGACACTTGAATTCTATTGAAATGTTCTTTTCTTGGCACCTGTTGTGAAAACAAGCTACGAACCCAAATTTCTGCGAGAAGCATCCCCAATGCTTGGTAAATCAATGTGCCTCGCCGATTTGCGATCATGACAACCGTTAAAAAGTATTTGCTTTCCCAATATACATTACAAAATGATCGAAAATCTTCTCAAGCCAACAAAGTTACATTTTTCATAAATTTTTCAAAATTACATCGTGGTTTAGTGTCAAACTCCTTCCAAACAAACTTCAGGATACTGCAATGTTTTTGCATCGATTTTTGCTGCTGTGCGATGCTGTAAATTGGAGAATTTATGTTGGGATTTCAAGCAGCTCCGCAACTGTTCTCTGGCCAAGCGGACGAGCAGTTTTGTTTATGTAGTTCTGAATACGAAATGAGCACGTGCGTTATATATTGCACGAATTCGCACCTTTCCAAAGGGGGTGTATTTGATATGCGCGCCCAGGAGGGGAGGGAAGATGTACTCTCAATGAACGTAACAATGAGATGTAATAAGTTACATAAGAGTTGAACAAGCGATTGTAATTGTTCTAAAGGATACGCAGATGAAATAAATTCTTTGTTTTTGAGCTTGAATGCAGTGGCGAAGTGGACGAGTAATTTTGTTTAGATTTACAATGGCAGATTATATAACTGCTGCACCTCCTGGGCGCGCATATCAAATACACCCCCCTTGAAAAGGTGCGAGTCCGTGCAATAAATAACGCACGTGGTCATTTCGTATTCAGAAATACATAAACAAAACTGTTCGTCCGCCTGGCCAGAGAACAGTCGCGGACACGCTTGAAATCCCAACATAAATTCTCCAATTTACAGCATCGCACAGCAGAAAAAATCGATGCAAAAACATTGCAGTATCCTGAAGTTT
Source organism: Meandrina meandrites (assembly GCA_963693305.1). Lineage (NCBI taxonomy): Eukaryota > Metazoa > Cnidaria > Anthozoa > Scleractinia > Meandrinidae > Meandrina > Meandrina meandrites. The sequence continues at coordinate 16,358,514 of OY855911.1, read as the reverse complement.
GTTTGGAAGGAGTTTGACACAAAACTGCGGTGTAATTTTGAAAAAATTATGAAAAATGTAACTTTGTTGGTTTGATAAGATTTTCGGTCATTTTGTAATGTTTACCGGGAAAGCAAATACTTTTTAACAGTTGTCACTATTGCAAATCGGCGAGGCACATTGATTTAGCAAGCACTGGGGATGCTTCTTGCAGAAATTTGGGTCCGTAGCTTGTTCTTGCAAAGGGCGCCAAGAAAAGAACATTTCAATAGAATTTAAGTGTCGAATTTAGGTGACCTTAATATTTCAGCGATTCTGTTCCGACGATTTTTCTGAAACTTGGCTATAATATGTATTTAGTCAATATCAGCTGATTTCAGAAGTTTAGCCGAAATCTATCAGCAAAATTTTTTTCTAGACTCGATTTTTTGCTAAAAGTGGGGTCCAATTAAATGCCAGTAATATCAAAAATATTTTTATCCAGTTAAATCGAATTTCATATTACTATTACCGAATGATAGGTGAACATTTTCCCAAAGTTTCACCGCCATCGCGTCAAAGCCTAAAAAGTTATAACGCAAAGTTTGTCATGGACAAGTGCGCCCGCAATAAATATGGAGCCACCTTAAATATCAGTCGCTGAAGACTGATGACCAAAAAAATTTGCGTTACATCCGATCGCCACGAAAATTGGCAAAAAGCGTGACAAGGTAATTACCCAGTCCCTCCGCAAATTTCAGCTGAAACACTTGAATGTGGCATACACGACGAGTACGCCCACGCAGTGATTTTTACGACTGCTTTTGCGTATTCAAAACGGGAGTTACGGATTGAGTGGCGATTTGAAGCCATCCTTCCTTCACTCCTTCAGTCGATCAGATGTAAACAAAAGGCCGTTGACAGATGGTTGGCAGACCTACATGTAACGCCACTCTCAGTTTGACGTTGCGGTTTAATTAAGACCGATGACAGACCACTGTACTTTACGCGCTAATGGTTTTGTTTCGATGGGTATGTGATGATAATTTGAAAATCGATTGTGAACATATTTTATTTTTATTTTACCTTAAAACAGGTGTATGTTGTTTCTGCCCTATAGAAAAATCAACAGAATTTTCTTAAGTTTGCATGTGACGGTGAAAGCGAAATTGAAAGCGAAGTTTGTGTAATCGCTAGCTGACAGAAGATTATCAGTGTCACGCGACAAAGGTCAACCTAGCCGATTTCAAAATAAATTTTATGCCACGCTTAATCTTCACAGCAATCAAAGAATGCAAGATCATGCTCACGGCACTATCAAAACACATTCTGGAAATTGACATCAATCGTACATGCTGTACAGGGAAAAGAGTGTACACACGCTAGCACAAAAACACGCAAACTTGAATTTGTCTGCTTGGAGCTTGCTTCTTTTACAACCAATGCAAAACAAAATGAAAAACAACGTAAATCCGTATAGATCTTTACAAGTGATGCACGTTCGACTTCGACGATTTAATTCGTCAGTTGTTAAATAGAAGCGACAAGGTTCAATTACATCGTGTGCTTCACAGTGACAACCTAAATCAACGCATTTCAAACACCTTTTATAGGCCTCGGAGTTAATAAGTACCCTTGCTGAGTTTTATATCCCACAACAGATAAATGTTCATCGCATGCAAGCAAAATCATCAGCACAGGTCGCAGCGGAGAACACTCGAGTTTCAACGACGAGATAAAATCTGAAGCGAGATTTATTCCTAGCAGAAGACTACCTATCCCAAAAGCCAGAGGACCCTACCGCAAGTAAAAGAGGAACAACAAAACTCACAGTATAAGCAACCAAAATAGCGGTCGCAGAAGACAGGCAAAGTCATATTTTAAAAGCATATTAAAATAAAAGACGATGCGCGGATCGTTAAAAGTGATCATATGTTTTCAAACACGAATAGAAAAATACATAGAAACAACTTGCCCCCAAAGTTATCCAGATATACACGCAATCGAATTCCACCAAAAAGTCGTTCCACGTGCCATTGAGTTCACCACAAAATCAGACTTGAAAGCGAAGTTTGTGTAATCGCTAGCTGACAGAAGATTATCAGTGTCACGCGACAAAGGTCAACGCAGCCGATTGCAAACTTATCATGCTCATGGCACTATACTATCAAAACACATTCCGGAAATTGAACGTCAATCGTACACGCTGTACAGGGAAAAGAGTGTACACACGCTAGCACGAAAACACGCAAACTTGAATTTGTCTGCTTGGGGCTTGCTTCTTTTACAACCAATGCAAAACAAAATAAAAAACAACGTAAATCCGTATAGATCTTTACAAGTGATGCACGTTCGACTTCGACGAAAATTCGTCACTTGTTAAATAAAAGCGACAAGAACTCACACGAACACATTAAACGATGACGTCATCGCTTAAAAAAACAGCCCTTTGATTATTTTAGTTTGCATGTGACGGAGAAAGCGAAATTGAAAGCGAAGTTTGTGTAATCGCTGGCTGTATAAAACAACGAATCGACTTACTTGATTTCCACTCCTTTTACGACGTTCGGTGGCTGATTAAAACTGTTGTTCCTTGGATGATAGCCCTCAAAATGGCAGCGATAACAGACGATCTTTTCATGATATCAGAACCTGGCCGACTGTACTGACTGTAATCAATGCAATGGCTCCAAAACGGCGTCCCGCAGGCTTGTGGTTGTACAAATTATTTTGAAAGATCTATTTAATCGTGAATACAAAACGGGTTGACAGACGTAACACGACTCCCGTAGTTTCAGGTCTTTTGGCGTGACAATTTCGTGTTCCGGCCTGTAACGGTCTAGGGTGCGAATGTAGACGTTTCTACAGCGCAATCGCTTTTATCTATGTACATTAACAAAGTTGAGTTCCCGAGGTTTCTTCTAGTATTAAGCGAAGCGTCAAGAAGTTCAGCAATCGACCACAGCTAGGCTCGAAGTTCGTGAAGGCTTGGGAAATTATTAGAATTTTGACAGAACGCGCGTGAAGCTGTCATTGTAATATTTACACTGGCGTTTTAATGTCTTTCGAAATCAGTCATCACAATGTATAAGCATAATGAATTTGGTTTTATCTGGTAATGTTCTACAAAATTAGCGTTTAATAAAATTTATTTCTAATTCTGCTTCATTTTGTTTGACCGTTGTTGCCGTTTGTAGGATACAATATTTGACAGCTATAATGTTGAGTTTGCTGGAGATTACAGGCCACTCATTTGTTGGGCAACGAGCCACAAAGGACAACCAGTTGCTGTGGTTTTATTTTATCCACCAAATAGGTTGATATTGTTATGCTTGCTACTAATGAATCTGTGTAGAAGTTTTTACTAGAGTTATTTTCTCTAATCTGGACCCCGAACTCCAACGTTGTCAGGTGTGACGTATGATTTGTTTAAAGCGATGCAGGTTAGACCGCGTTGCGATTTGATAAATATAATCCTCATTTATTAATCATTCATTTTCCGAGTTCAGTAGCTCATTGCCACTTCCAAAAAAAAAAACAGTCGTTGCACATAGTGCCTTTGATTCAATTTCAACATGCGGTGGCCGCGATCGGCCACGATCGATCGCTACTAGCCCAGAGAGAGTTCTTTAGCTCCTGGAACAAAAAGATTACACCAACGATGGCATTTCAAGTGTTGAAGAAAGTGATTGGGATCGTCAGATGCGAATTTTAGCGACGAATTGGGGTAAGAATTCAGTAAACATTACGCAAAGTGAAACTGAGTGAAACCACACGCGTGGTCTGATACGCGACGAAACGCTGTATTTAGTCGACTTCTTACGTTTGAAACCTTGTTGATACTTTGAAATAAATGTCTTGGTTATATTTGAGCTTTGTGAGATCGATATTTTTGGAGGAAAAGGGGTTTTAGGACAACAGATGTGAAGATAATTGAGTGTAATGCCGTGTAATTTATGCACGGCGTCATATAAACAAATAACTCGAATTCCATAATCGGAAACGCAATGATATGCTTTATATAGTTCACTTTTTACGTTTGAAACCTTGCTGATACTTTGAAATAAGTGTCTTGGTTATATTTGAGCTTTGTAAGATCGATATTTTCGGAGGAAAAGGGTTTTTAGGACAACAGATCAAAAGATAATTTGAGTTGAAGCTTTGTGTCAACAAAAAGCTCGAATTTCATATATCACGTTTCACCTGTGTCAATTCAAAAAATTGCCAAAAATTTCAGTATTTATCTTTTTTAGCCAAAATTGCTGCATGTTTTGCCAATATAACATGAAACATTTTTGTTTTTACACTTTTCTGACAAACTTTTACCATTTTTAAGTTTGTTTATTTTTGTGCATTATTTTTTGCAAATTTATGCTAATTTATGTAAATTAAATTAATGTAATCGAAAGTATTATGGGTTGTTTCGGACACAAACATTTTTTTCTGGAAGCCCATTTCATATCCTTTTAAATGAGGTATGGCTTTCATCTCAATTCTACCGTAAATCCCAGCTGAGAAAAAAAATGAAGTCAAAGGTCAATTTCGACTGTAATTTGATAGGCCAGGAATGAGTTAAAGATCCTTGAAGTACTTAAAAAAAGTGTTCTTAATATCTATTAGGCTAGGACTGCACTTGGAGGCAGGCAGTGGGTTCCAGTTTACATGTGTAATTAATTGATATTAAAGAGTATTATGGTCTGCCGGTAGTAGGCAATACTGCTGATACGCCAAAGCCCCCTGGGTATACACCCTTTAAAAGGAGTTTTGGGAGGGTTTCCACCGGATCAAGAAAATCTTGACCCCGGTGGGATTTGAACCCACGACCTCCGGATTAGATCTTCCGACACTCTACCGACTGAGCTACGAGGCCAGACGGGAGTAGGTCGGGGTAATTTAGATAGTAAATCGCGGTAAGTATACATGCCCTGACAGCAAATGTGGGTCCGTAGTCAAGCTCTCTAAGATAGCGAGGGCAGCGCAGGTTCAAGTCTGAGAATCTTGTTGATCTGGAAGATCCATTATATTCCTGAACCTTAATAGTTTGCTGCTTAGATATTCTGAACATTCACCATGTAATCTTTTACAAATGAGAGCACAGGTGTTGATTTTAAGCTCATCAAAGAAAGGGATCCAATCCTCCGTAAGAAAAAAGATGGCGGCGGTACATTTAACCACAATACCTTGCGAACCTAACACAGCGCATATGGCGCACAGAATGCTATGCTTTTGCGAAATTCGTCCCCGTACTAACAACATTGTTTATGCTGGGTTTCAAGGTTTTAGAGCTTTTCTGTGCGCTTTTATGAGCGATTTTGCAGTTTTCGCGCGCTAAGCATTATAGGTAAATGTACCAGTCACCATCTTTTTGCCTACGGTGGATTGAGTTTGTGAAATAGAGTAACTGCTCTTAACTAGTATCTCTAGCGGTGGCATTTTAAATTACTCTAGCTGCTCCTTTTTTTAGCTTAAATACCCTAAGAAGGTAAATATAAGGTTATATAATTATATAATTATACAATTTTTATTGTCTGTGATCTGATACGATTTGCAGTGACTTTTGGAGGTGTTTTTGCCCCAGTCAGGCTTATATATACTGCACATACACCCACCTGTATATTTTGAGCACCTGGGAGCTAAAACAATGACTTTTTAATTAATTTTTTGTTTCAGTTCCACCTTTTATGAAACAAGCAGAGAATCAAACTGTCAAGGAAGGTGACAATGTGGAAGTGTACTGCAATGTGACTGGTACTCCTGATCCAACTGTTATCTGGACAAAAGTGCAGGGTGGTGGTCAGCCCACTGAAAAAAAACTATTGAGTATCACAAACATCACAAGAGCCCAAGCTGGAGAATACAGGTGCACTGCAAACAACACTTGTGGAGTGGAGTCTACAGTGGTGAACATTGATGTGCAGTGTAAGACCAATCTTTACCATGTTAAAAAGCATGCTGTTTAAAGCTTAACACCATCAGGCAGCTGGGGATGCATGAGCATACATTGTGTTGTTTCAGAAAATATCCATACCTCTACCACGAAAGGTTTAAATTAGGTTAATTCCCCCCCCCCCCCCCCCCCCACTCCTCCAGAAATTTCAGCTTCCCAGAAGCAGAAAGTTTGGCTTCTGAGACCCCCCAACCCTCACCTTGGAATTGCCAATCACCTTCCATGACGCAGGTGTGGGTATTTTCTGGAACCTGCACACCTTACTGCTTTCAACATATATATGCTGCAGTAGTGGAATACATGCATTTGTCTGTTCAATAAGGTTGGTGGTAGGTAAATTCCACAGATATAATGTGCGTTGTAACTTTATGTGTGATGCACACAAATGTTGTGTGTGTACACATTGTGTTTGACTTGGTCGTTCTAGAAAATATTATAAACTAAATTTTAGAGGAAAGTGGAAATTCTGCAGGATTTGTAGATGTTGTTGGTGGGCAGTTTAAATATTTCCCTGAAGGGTTTTTATGACCACAACAAAACACTTACTGTGAATGTTATGCGCTTATTTGAGAGAGGGCGCTTATTTAATTTTTTGAGAAACAACCAAATGTTTAAAACAAAACTTTAATAAATATTAAAATAACTAACAATAACAGAAACTGTAACAGTAACAAATTGTTGAAAGTCCAATTACTTTTAAAAGAATTCTTCATTTTAGCAGTAAATAGATACATGTACGGTACAGTGAATATTCATAAGTTTATCTACGGTAACTTTAATTAATGCATTATGTCAGCCATTAAAGGAAGATAAACCACGTTTGATATTGTACTCTGAAGGGGCTGTAATAATATCAGAACAGGGACGCTTATTAGAATAGGGGCGCTTATAAGAGTGGGGCGCTTATTAGTATGGGGGCGCTAATTGGAATAGGGACGCTAATTGACAAAAACACATTCTAAGGGGGTGCTTATTCGGAAGGGGGTGCTTATTGGAAGGAGGGCACTAAACTGAATCATTACAGTAACTTGACTTTGCTGTTATCAATATAACATGTACTTGAATGGCGAAATTCCATGTAGATATTTGTTTTTTATGCAGTGAGCCACGTGATATCATGATAGTGATACTGTACCTGTATCAGTAAGTTTGTCATGATTATTTGAAGTTGAGTGAACTCACTGTCCATACCGTGAGTAGATGTACAGAAACCAGAATGACATGCTTTTTAAGAATACAAGTTACTACAAAAAATCACAGTTGATTGTTTTGTTATATTTGTTAAATATCTCTTATAGATCCACCTACAAATGTCCGTTTAGCCACCAATACAACAAGCAGTGTGTGTACAGGAACCACAGTACACTTAACATGTACTGCTGAAGCTAACCCACCAGTACACACTTATTTGTTGTATGAAAATGACAACGAGATTCAGAATATGGGAATATCTGGAACCTGGTTAAAGACAATGGAAGACAATGGCCACTTTGTATTCAGGTGTGAGGCTAATAATTCTGTACAAGGGATTGGAAAAAGTAGTAATACTGTCTTGACCGTCAATGGTGAGTTTTTCAACAATATTGCATTTTCATTGCTGTAAATTATTTCAAGTATCCAATGGGAGGTCTCCAATTAGTTATAAATAGATTAATCAGGTCATCCAAATTTAAGTCAACAGTGCCTGAAACTTCCTAAAAAATGCCATTCAGCCAATGTTTGGGGTCAGTAGTAAGATCCTAGTATTTTGAGAAGTGTGCATGCTGAACGTTGTTACCGCCGCTCCCAAAACACTAAAAATTTTCAAAGTGCTGCAGCACTCTATCAAATAAATACAGTATTTACTTTGTGCTTTGACAGTAACTCTAACTTCCGCCATTGAAGTACCCACCTTTAAGGTGCTGGGTAAGGTATATGTGATGCTTTACATTTGATTGTTCTTTACAGTCTTAGCATCTGTGGAACAGGCTGAAAACAAGGTAGTGAAAAGAGGTGGCAATGTGGAAGTGTACTGTAATGTGACTGCAGGCATTCCTTCTCCAACTGTTTTGTGGACAAACGTCAATACTGGAGAACATATCAAAGGAAATTTGTTAAACATCACGAACATCACTATACACCAAGCAGGAGACTACAGGTGCACTGCAAACAACACTTGTGGAGAGAAGTCTACAGTGGCAAACATTGATGTGCAGTGTAAGAACATAATTAATAGATATTTTCAGTCTTCAAATGTACTTAGTGTAAGGTTAAAGGAAGGGCAGAGGTCCTAAGCAGTTCACAAATTAACCAGCACGAGGTTTTCAAGGGGCGTGACCCCTCTAAAGAGCTAACCATTCTATTTGCTGCTACATTTGAATTTCTAACCCTGTGTAACTATTCCTAGTAAAACTGTAATAATAGATTAAAATATAGGGGAAAGTGGCTTCTGTGAAAAAATCTCAAATCAATGTGAAGGTGAGTATTTTCAGCACAACACAGTAAGTTATCTTTACCCCTACGGGACTAAGGGGTAGTGTGTTTCTACATAATACCCATAGATTTATTTAATATGGTTACATATAACCCTACAGTACTACTGGTACACATTTTGTGGAAAGTGGGCTTTTGTTGTCATTTAATGCAAAGAAAATAATATTCAATTTATTTTCATCCTGACAAGGTTAAAAAGAACACACAAACCACACACTGCTGGGAAACATAGTAAACACTGAAAATAGGTGAAATAACCGATCAAGACTACATTAGGAATAATAACTGCTTTCTCTGACTTCATCAAAATGTCTATGGAAGCTATATATGGCAGCTTTCTCAGATATGAATAGTTTTTCTCTTCAATCACCTTGTTTTGGATTCAGTGGAGTCTTAGGTATCACATATCGCACTACTGTCACATGAATCAATGTCTTTTGTTACATGTCTTAATCTCCATCGGTCGAAACCATCCTTGTTTGTTTTCGGGGTTTTATTACTCTGTTGCAGAGGTGGATCCAGGGGAGGGATTGAGGGGGTTGCAGCCCCCCATCTGAGCAGCATCTTTTTTATTTGTCTGACTCTTCATAAAAGTAATAGAATAAAATTGTTCATACAAGGTTGTTTCACTTCCACCAATTTGACGGATTTAAATAACAGCCCAAAGCGAAGCAACTGTTTGAGTTGACCCTGAAAGAATACCTTCCTGACAGTTCTCACAGCAACCTTCCAGATGTACATGTATGCAAGACACGCTAGGTGGAAAGTCACACATGTCTAGATGTTTTCCTGGAAAGATATGAGCACCTTGTCATCTTTCTAGATGCTGTCATTTCCCCCCACAAGTACCCAAATTTGATGTCATCTACTGGAAGCTGGAATTGGGACAAAGATATCATCGCAATGGCCCAGGGACCTTGATTTTCATTACAACCAAGAATATTCTCGATGAACAAAAAGGTCTAGCATCAAAGCTAAGCTGCAGAAATGGGCTCAAGATATTTTCGAAGCTTATATGATGGTTGACGAAGTAATTGGAAACATCAAGGCCACCGGAAAAAAGAAAAAGCATTGCCAGCAAATGTCAAGATTGGTACAAAGAAATAATAGACCTTGCCGAGAAACTATTATTTTGAGGATTCAATTGATTTAACGTTAATCACAAAATTGACTAAAATATTGTGACGTAGCTCCTATCAATTCCCGTATAGAAGCAAATTTGACGTCATCGACATCTACAACACCCTCAACTGCAAAAATCAAACAACGTGCTCGTGGAGCTGCCATTTCAATGTATTCTTTAAGCGAACTTCTGCCTACACGCACACATGGAGGTGGTATTTAAAAGGAACATCACAAGCCATAAAAGCTATAAAAGGAAACATTAAGAAAACGTCAATGATTTTCGAGTATGAAAGATGTTTTTTTGCAGAATTCAGCCACTTTCTTTCAACCAGCTGTGTAAGGTTTAAAAATGACTTTGTCATAAACCATGATAAAAAAAATCCACAAAAAAGGAACGCGTCAAAGTCAACCATGTACTTTGATGGTTTACACCCCAAAAGTGCAATAATCCCGAAAGCAAAAATAACAAAACAGCCTAATCTGTAAATATCTTTTCACACGGTCTCATGGAATGTCTAAGATTGTTTCACCTTGTGATAATGTCGAAACATGGCTGCTTTGTGTACTGGATGTAAAAATATGTTGCAATACGTCATTTAAAGGTCGCTACACACGAGGGGACCGGTCGCAGGGACTGGTCCACTGTACAGTTTACACGATGGAATGGGTCGCGGGGACCGGTTCCTTGAATGTTGACAGTGTTCGAAATCTGCTCCTATTGTAAAATTTTGATATAAGGTTTCCTTTCGGTGGTCTTACACCTGAAAAAAAAAATTGCATCATTACATCAAAAACTGCAAAAGTATAATATTCTCCAGGCTACCTGAAACAAATCAAAACATCCAATCAAATTTGCATAACATAAAACGGATGTCACGCATTCTCTTCATGAAATGGCGCGAAAATATGCTAGCGACAGCTAGCAAGAAAATTTGGCGTGAACTTTGTTTTCATCGAGTAAAAATGGCTTCGAGAGCTGCGAAGAAAAAGACTGTTGCTCCTGATGATGATGCGAGACGAAGAATTGCCGGTTTCTTATGACGCTCCAATCTTCAATATTGATTGATTGAACAGTCTGTTCACTAGCTAGTATTCTGTTCAATCTGTTCACTACTGACTCTGTTCAGGCGTCGCCATCTTAAAACACGAACGTGCAGAATTGTGGGGGCTTAAAAGGCTGATCAGCGATTGGTTCATTTTTAATTGGTCGCAGGGACCAGTCCCACGAACCTGTTCACACAAGGGACCACGCAAAATATTGCGCGGACCAGTCCCTGCGACCGGTCCCACGAAATCAAACCAGTTTGAATTCGTGGGACCGATTTCGGGGACCAAAATTAAGTCCCTGCGACCGGATGTTTGAACAAAATTGGCCTGTTCACTCGATGGGACTTGGTCCCCGGGACCGGTCCCTGCGACCGGTCCCCTCCTCAACTCCTGTGAGCTCCGATTCATTCGATACCTGATAAAGTACAACATTTACTACAGGCGCGAAACCTCCGTTAAACAGCTAGAAATCAAACGCACTTTTCCAATGCAATAAGCAGAATTTGCAACTGAGAGAATTCTCAAGATAACGAGTCACGAAGGAGAGAAAGAAAAAAAAACATAAGCCTCAATAGTTGATAACAATGCACGCTAAAGCAAACAAAAATTTCAGGTAGCTCACCTTTTCAAATGCAATCTGATCAAGAAACTGCTATCGGTTTGCCTCGTGGAACTGCTGTCTCAAACGTTACGACACAAACGGCCTTCTTCACTTCTCAAATTCAAGCTATCGATATGCCATGTCGATTTTGTGTACATGTATAACGATCAAAAACTTATGTAAGCGAGCTCGAATTTATCCGACATCAGATAAAGTCCATCACTCTCCCCTGACCCAAAATTAAACGCGTTTTGCCAATGCTCTAAGCTGCAAAAGACGATTCATACTCATGGCAGTCAAGATGCCGAACTGAAAGTAAACAGCCAAAGTGCTTAGTTCCCGGTGCTCGTCGGTTTTATTCATGGAGTAATCATCACATTAAACCCCCATCACCTGCCAACATAAGGCGAGTGACTGACGTCATCGCCTAAAAATGATAGTGGTACCTCAAGCACAGAAAGTTATCAAGGGAATTTCAGCAGGTATGAGCTCAACTTAGAAGGAAGGAAGTGAAGAAAGGGGTGTAGGGTTAAAAGAAAATGAAATTATAGGATAGATATAAATTCACCTTAAGATAATTAGCTTTAGGATACTTTGGGCCCTTTTCAGTGTAAAATTTATTCGGAATCCACATTGGATTACACTAAGCTACAGATAATTAAATAATTATCAATCTAATCCGTAAACAAACAAAATTGTACGATCTGACAAAAATGCCTAATTTTCTCAGTGTGCCCAAACATCAGCTGTCCAGAAATGTTGGGATAATCGGGGGTCCTAATCATAAATAATATGACATCACTGTTAATGTGACACAGTTGGTTCAACTGAACATCCAAACAAAAATATATCTGTACATTTAATCAAAATGTTTGCTTCATCTGAACACGCTTATTACATTCTGCACCGTTTAAATATTGTGGGTCATTATAAGACTGGTAAACAGAATGTCTGGACAATCAGCATTCGGATGATGGGAACGTGCTCTACATTTTCGATGAGCTTTCAGATGTAAAAGTGGAGGGAGTTGCTAAGCCGAACTGCAAACCAGGACTACTTTTTGTCAGTCAGGAGATGCTGGGCTTTCAAACTGTGAACAATTAATGGAAGTGACGGGTTTTTTCTTTTCAACAAATCCTTCTTATTTACTTATTTAGGTATTTCCCATTTCTATGTGACTTCCTTTAAGACTTAACCTTATTAATTTACACACTACCCCTTCCCAAGTATGGCAAAAGATCCAGTGAGGGATCTTTGAGTATGAGTGAGACACACCATACCTGATAGGAGAGAACGCCTAGCTGAAACTATAATTCCAGGTGGAACTTGTAATTCCAAAAAATTATGTTAATGTTCATCTTTCTTGGTATGCAGATTCTGTTAATAGCTTTAATTCTGTTGTTTCATTTATAACATTTTGGAAATCTTCCTGTGAGAGTGCAGTTGCAGACTGTAGAAAAAACAGCAATATTTTCATATCCCCACAAGCTTTGACAAATTTAAAGCCACTCGCACTGGATGGTGGCAAAGAGGTGCATGCTGCCTAGTTCTGTTGGGATCCCAGTGGGTTTTGTGTATGGCAAAAAAGAAAATAACTTTTCGGAAATGGCCCAAAAGGAAACTCTTTCTGTACAAACAAAGGTGCTCAGACGCTGTACCAATACGAAAGATTGAACTTTTGTAACTAAATTATATCAACACGACGAGTACTTTTTAAGAGTGATTGTCAGTAAAAATCAAAGAAATCGTGGCCACGATTATTATAAGCATTTTTCATTACGTAGGCAATCTTTTTAGATAAATACTATTTTACAAACGTCTGAAACGTTAATAACTTTAAACTTGATTTTGCTGTGTTGCCTTTAGCCGGAAAATATATTTATTCTTTTCGTGCGTGTCACGTGCTGAGTTGTTCATCCCAAAGACGCCGAATTGGAATTTTGTCGAACTTTGATCGACGTTCGTACGAAATTGCTACTAGATCCCACACATTTGAAACCGTAAACCTAAAATTCAATGACAGGACTCTCTCTCGTTCAAATATCAGAAGATTTGAAGCACAACGGGTCAACTTTTTGCCTCGCTGGATTTGGGTTATTTTAGACTTTTGTTTAAATAAGAAAAGTGTGTCTGCTTAATCAAGGCTTAGTTCGCTCTCAAATAACCAGAGATAAAAATAACTATATTTCAACTAAGGAAGATTCAATCTATACAATTAAAATTGGGAAAGATTCACAGTGGTTAAAACGTCTGTGTAGTATGAAGCTGAAAAGTGTAAAATTTCGGATCGTCAAGAAGTGAAATCTGAGCTTCCGGTACGATGACCGTTTTTCGTGGATTTCTTCCGTAAAATTGAATATTTCAAAAAGCTAACTTCATATCTTTCAGTTATATACCTAGGCCTTCAAACTGACAAAGTATGAGCGAAATCGATTTTTTGACCGTGGCCACATTTTTCGAATTTTCTTTGATTCTTACTGACACTCAGTCTTAATTTGTCACTCGAGGATAATGTCATCATTTCATTTCAGCAGCTGTAAGTGTGCTTTCTCCTCTGGTGTTAGCAGGATTATAAAGTTCTCAGATTTTGTTTTTTGGATGACAGCTTTAGCAACCATTGCTAGAACTTCAGTAAATCAAACAGTTATGGTTATCCTTTTTACAGATAAACCAGAAATGGTTACCTTGGCAACTAACGCAACTGAGAACAAAGACTGTTCTGATTTGTGGGTGAATTTCACTTGCATCTCATCTGAAGCAAACCCACCAGTTTATAACTATCTGCTCTCTGGTGATGAAGATGGACTCAGTTTAATTAGCAAAAGCGGAACATGGATAAAGAAGATATCAAGAGGGGGAAAAGTTGTTTACAATTGCTTGGCATATCAACTTGTTGGTAATGTAACAAGCACAAACAATATTACCCTGACTGTGAATGGTAAGTTTCAGTAAATGGCAAGACATAATGCAACGATTATTTGAACGCATCACAGATAGCTGAACAATGTGAAAAAATCTATGCACATATTTTTCTCTGTTTTAAGATTCTGTTTTATGGTTCTGATTAAAGAGAAATAACATGATCTGAAAACGCAGTCCAGTGTCACTCTGTTCAGCAGCCATTTTGAAATCGTCAGTTTGAAATCATGCTGAGTGAGAGTCTCCTGTAGTACACACGCACTTAACCTGTATTGGCTGCTCTTGCCTTGCATTTTTGAAAACCTGCCAGCTTCAAATGAACATAAACCTTTTTCATAATTTTGTTCCAGTTCCACTCTCTATGAATCTGCCAAAAAGCAAAACTGTCAATGAAGGTGACAATGTGGAAGTGTACTGTAATGTGACTGGCGCTCCTGATCCAACTGTTGTCTGGAGAAAAGTTGATACTGGTGATGAAGCTCGGGAAGGTGAACCCATGGAGGGAAATCTGTTGGCAATTACTAACATCACTAAATATCAAGCTGGAGAATACAGGTGCACTGCAAACAACAGTTGTGGAAAGAAGTCTGCAGTTGTAAAGATCGATGTGCAGTGTAAGTTATTTATGTTTTATAGTTAATAGTTAATGTCAATTAGCCAGTTAGGCCTGGACGTGGTTGTGTTAGTTTTATTGTGTAATTAGCAATACCACATACATGTACATGTCTATTTTATGCAATTTTCTATTTCTTGCTTACATGTACTAAGAATATTAGCTGACTGGGCCCATTCCTGCTTGGGGTGAGCCCAGCTCATAACTTGCTCATTTTTTGGTGGTGGTGACCCACCCCATCACTCTCTGCTCAGCAAGAATTCTTTTGTACTTTCTTTTAACAATTTGTGATGTTAACAGCAAGAAATGTTTCACATACTGCAGCAACCAAATTTACTTGCAGCCAGTGAAAACCAATCAGTCACAAACACAAAGCAAAAACATATCTCTAAGGACTAAAATTTACCACAGAGCAGTGATTTAAAATCTCAAACTTAAAGTTCAAGGACCAGTTTAAAGCTTTTTGGTATATCTTAGGTCTAGCATATACATGTATATTGATGGTGGTATTTGTTAATTTAACTGACAGCAGTTAATCGCACTACAATGCAGTTTGATACATTAATGTTAGTGCAGGCAGATGGTAATTTGTATGGCAGCCAAGCGAGCACTGTACATACAAATTCAAGGGTTTTGTACGCAATGAATATTATTTTCTCAAAAGAAAGTGCTTGTTATCTACATGTTGTTGTTGTTGTTGTTGTTTTATGAAGTAGAGGTTTTCAATTGTTTTCTTTGCTGATTTTCAGATAAACCCAATGACGTCAATTTAAAAACCAATGCCACAAACAAAGTGTGTACAGGAACCATAATAAAGTTTACATGTACTGCTGAAGCTAACCCACCAGTACACACTTATTTGTTGTTTGAAAATGACACCGAGATTCAGAATATGGGAATATCTGGAACCTGGTTAAAGACAATGGAAAACAATGGCCAGTTCGTATTCAGGTGTGAGGCTAATAATTCTGTACAAGGGATTAGCAGAAGCACTGATACTATCTTCACTGTTGATGGTGAGCTTGCATAACTTACTACACTGCAATGTTATTATAACTAAGTAAGGTGTCAGTATCACTAAAAGTTAACGTACCCACCCAGGCCCGTTTTGAAGAAATTCTCACCCATAATAGACGATTTCAATGTTCACGCATTAAAGGGGGGGTCCTTCTTAACTGCCAATTTGTTGCTATGGAAGGTATCTAGCCTTCACATTTAAGAAATCCGATTTCATAGCCAACCTAGCTTGGCGTTCTAGTCAGTCAGGGAGAGCGAGAAAAGGAGCGCGCGATTTCTCGCTCTCCGTGACTGACTAGAACGCCAAGCTACGCTGGCTACCGATTTCATATTGTGTATGCTTTTTGCACAACTTTGTTCAATTGAAGAGTCAAGAGTTTCAAATCACGGCCATATACGACAAGTCACGTGACCAGAAAAGAAAAAAACCTAAAACTGAGAGGGCCTAAAGATCTGAAAATTAAAATCAGTTCCAATAGATAAAGAACGTCCACATGTTTAATGCTTCCTATTGGTTTTATGAAATTCGCATTATTATAAAAGTTATGACGTAATAAGCACCCGTATTTCCAGACTTTCTTCAGTAGCGTTCCTTTTTTACATGTAAACGGTAATTCCATACGAAGGATTATAAAGAAGGCTCTGCTATCTCTCATTCTAAAAAAAAATTGGTTGAGGGAGTCTTAGGGTTTTTAAATTCTAACGCGCGGTTTGGGACTGGCTCTAGTTACGCCCGCGCAGTGTCAAATTTTTTCAAAGCAGGGGGTCCCCTATAAGAGAGCAATAGACAATGCTGAAAAATGGCTTGCCACCAAAAATTGTCTTCAGCAATCCCTTAGCAACTGCTCTAGATCTGTAGTTAAGAAGGACCCGCCTTAAGGCTATAAGTTTGTTACTTTGGCCAGACAAACCAAACCCAGATCCAAGGGATCAGTGGTGCTAGATGGCTCATTGCTGCTAAGGCTTAAGGGGGGTCCTTCTTAATCAGAGCGGAGATACCGCTAGTATGTCGCAAATGTCTTTAGAGTAATGTTAATGTTTAGAGTATTGAGGTCCAATGGCACAATGACGAGGGATAAAATGATGATTTAGGTCGAGATTCTAAAGTGAAGATTGTACTTTAGGATTAACTTTTGCCAAATATTTCATGTAATATATCAAACACGAGAGAGCGTGTTTCATCACATTTCCAAATACCGAGAAGAGAGTTGAAAATACGACGCGCAGCGGAGTATTTTTGACGAACTTTGAGGTGTTTGGAAATGTGATGAGACACTGTCTCGAGTGTTTGATATATCTTCTCAATCGAAACTAAAACTACGGAGAAAACGGAGAAATAAAATCATAAAAATCTATGCTAACTAAGATAAGATTTCCAAACTGCCTTCACGGTTCTGATTTCCTTTGTTTTAACTAGATGAATTATTAATGAGTTTGAGAAATACTTTGCTCAACTGAATTTGTGAAACTTGTCTTCTGGTATATGGAGCCAATGGAATTTTCTTTGCCTTTGCCATTATTCATCTATAATATAATTGTGTAAGTTAATTAAAAAAAAACTCTGTCAGATTTAAAGTAATACATGAATTCCTCTTTTTCAGTCACAGCATTTGTGGAGCAAGCTGAAAACAAAGTCGTCAAAGAAGGTGACAATGTGGAAGTGTACTGTAATGTGACTGCAGGCATTCCTACTCCAACTGTTTTGTGGACAAACGTCAATACTGGAGAACATATCAAAGGAAATTTATTAAACATCACTAACATCACTAGACGCCAAGCAGGAGACTACAGGTGCACAGCAAACAACACTTGTGGAGAGAAATCTACAGTGGCTAACATTGATGTGCAATGTAAGCTCGTTACTGTTGCATTGTATATATTGTTGTACATGTGAAATCTTGTGGGCTAGATAAGTACTACTAAACAATAGTTTTCATAAAAAAATGTTGAAAATACAAATAGAATAAGAAGTCTTTGAAAGTTAAAACCGTGCTGACCTTTGTTGCGACCTTTGAAAATAACTGTTACTTCCTTTTTCAATTAATGGAATGTATTTTGCTGAGGAAATAAATAGGTAAATAATTATTTTATAAACGAAATTATAAAAAAAACTGTATAAAAGAGATCTGTGTCACAGTGAATCACACGCTAGTTTACAGCTAGCTAGTGTCTCTTCATTCTTTTTTGTTTGGTTAAGCTTTCTTTTGCTTAGCTCTGCTAAACGAAATCTGTTGATAGTTCTTGTGGTGTAATGCCTGCTTGCTTGCTTAGTCATATTAACTGTACAAGTGTAATAAAAATAGTTCGTAAAGCCTGTGGAAGTGTTAGAAGTTGCCTTGTTTCTCTCACTGAAGACGTTATCAAACACTTTTATTTTTGTAGCTTGCCATTTACACCAAAAGAAATAATTCATATTTTGCTTAATGTAACAGACCAAATGTAGCTACATGTGTCATGTTAACTAGTTCAGTGTTGTTTGTAAGTTAGCTTGTACTTTATTCACGTGTTCAGACAGTTGTGTAACTTTTTTTCTGTCTTCTTCCATGTACTGTAGTGTGAGGTTTGAAACTTTGTTATCCAGTGCGTGCATTTTCATCCCATTAAACAAAATACACACAATACCTGTTTGTTTGTGTTAGCCATCTGTTATATTCCATCTTGGGTTAGCTAACACACTTCACTTTCGGAGAAACTTATTTTAGGAAGGCAACTTTTTGAGTTATTTTACAACTTTGTATCATACTTTGATGTCACAACTTCGGTTGCATTAATTGATGCTGATACTGGAAGACCACAAAGCTGTGACCATTTACCATTCGGTCAAAAATATTCCCGTTATTTTGGTTACAGTTTCTCTATAGATTTTTTTTTCCATTTTGTCACACACACCACATGGTATGCGCTGCTTGATGGAACACTTACACTGTACATTGCAGCCGAGTTTCTCATTTTAAATGAACTCCTGGATTCTTCAATTGCGGAGAAGCCACACGTCTGTCCTTAAATTTGTATAAAACTATTGAGCTGGACGAGATGGTGAATTGCTTACACGTTCCTGCTGAGTCTGAAGAAAAAAATACGGCTGAATGATTTTGCATACAGAGAAAGATCAGACAGCCTTTTTGCCATTTACGAAGATTTAAATTAAACCAAAAAATTTCGAAAGAGGGAAAAGTTGTGATTCAGCAACATATCCATTGTTAGTGCATTGCACTGACAAAATGGACACTGAAGACATTTTAAAAGAGACCTGCAGGAGGGAAGACGTTGTATGAAAATTTGATTTAGTGGCCGGACATTTGTGTGGAAAGTGAGAATATATACAAATTTATGGGATACTAAGCTCCAATCAAAATCTTGCAAATTGGGAAAACTTGACTACTTTTCCAAGATTTATGTTAGTAATCATACGGTTTTTCCACCGATACAAATAAGATTGACGTTT
>OY855911.1:16316870-16334370 GCA_963693305.1 Meandrina meandrites | reverse complement strand
CATAGCCTTCCACCGGACTCCGTTTATCGCGATCTTCTCGGCCTCACCCCATGTCTTCCGATGCTCTCTAGCTCTTTGATTACTGTTCGCCGCCAGGACTGCTTTGGTCTTCCTTGCTTCCTTTTCCCTTGAGGATTCCATTTCATAGCTATTCTAGTGGTGTTCTCCTTCTCCTTCCTCAAGGTATGGCCAATGTAGTTTGCTCCCCCGAAAAGTCTTGTAATTTCGAGAAAAAAAGCAAATTTTTGAAAATTTAAGGTAGGTCTGAAGGTTCACTACAGATTTTTTTCAACTTGGCAAAAAAATATATCTTAACAGGCTGATCATAATTCAAAAATAAAAATAGGGGTCACCGAACTCGGTTTTGAGTTATTGACACTTAAGGCTAAAATAAAGCGTTTTGTTTTCTTTTCTTTTCTCCATAGTAGCACTAAAAAAACACTTTATAAACTTAGTTATGATAAAGCCCCAGGAAGTTGTCATTCCCGTAATTTGGGGCAAAGTATTTTACTGGTTTAATAGAGTACTTTTCTCTTTTTGTTTTTAGGTGTGGCAGTGTAATCGTAGATTTCATGATGAAATTTAATCAAAGTGTAATTGCTAGCAAGGTGTTGAATGTTCTGAAGGATGCTGCACGACAAGACAAGTTTGGCGACTTTAAAGTTGATCCCGAGTCCCTGAAAGTAATTTCTCCATCACCCACTGACACAGCAGGCACAAAAAGTATAGTATTATGTCTTTAATTGTATGACTGCCTAAAATAATACTGCGTTATTACTGCTCAACTTAGTTAGGAAGAATTTTTGGAAGAGTATATATTGGATTGAAGCGCTTTGCTGCATTTACGCCAGAACAAACATTTTTAAAGGTGTTTTTGTCAGTTTTTGGACAACACTTCTCCACTGGAGAGTATTTTATCCAGTGAATAGCCTTATCAACCCTTTGAAAACTGGACACTGGTCTCTGCTGTCCAAAAGGTAGAACACGGTTTTTCCGAAATCAATTCATGTAATGTCTATTGCGAAGTTGTTGCTGTTACAAGTAACACTTGTCTTTAAAGTGTATGACAGATTTTTTTTTTATTTGCTTTATCGAATCTACATGGGATGCTGATTTGAACATCGAAAAAAATCTCGAAATTGTTTTTGTTTCACAGCGTTTTAGCCGTCCGAAAAGGTAAAATTTTACTTCCGGTTGGTCAAAAACCGTGCGAAGAAAAGACCTGGGACTAGACGAGAAACACGCAAATTGAACAGGAAATTTACTACGTTGTGTCACCCGAAAACCTAAAAAAAAGCAGCAATATTCCTTAGTAAATTCCTTGTTCGGTTTGTTTGTTTGTTTCGTGTGAGAACGATGTGGTTTTCACGTCACGGCTTGTCTAGACCCAGGTCCTTTTCTCGCGCGGTTTTGACTCAACCGGATGTGAAATTTCACGTTTTTAGACTTGGAGACAACGGGTGCTTACCATTTAGCCAAAAAAATCCGGAAATTTCGGTAGAAAGTCAAATGGAAAAGTAATTTCCGGAAAATCCGTTCGAAAATTGTGGAGTACCTCCAGAGGTAGTCCTCCTTTTCCGTTCGGAATGGAACGTAGGAAATTTCCTTACCCATTGCACGATTTCCCAGTTCCAGTCTCTCATCAACGGAAAACAATAGCAGGAAAGCGAATTTCAAATGGTGGAGCGCCATCTCGTCAGGTTGGTTTACTGATTTTGGAAAATCCCTTACCATCATTCAATGTTCATCCCAACCGGTTCCTTCCGACAAATGGTAAGCACCCAACGATTTCGAATTTTTTCCCCGATGCCGCGTAGATTCGATCAAGCTAATTAAAATTATAATTCAACAAACTCGCCCGATGCCCATATATAGTCAGAAAGTCATTGTTATCAGTCATCCATACATAACAGATATCCTGCGATAAACATAGGTTGCCAAGATTCGTCCGAAATTTTGCAAAGCGCTGCACAACCACAGTTGCGGAATATCCTCTGATTTTAGCCAACTCGGACGGCCTCGTCGGCTAAGTATCAGGCGATATTCCGCGCAATTTCGCAGGATAATTGTTAAATATCTGTAATAATTATACACTAAAAAGGTTATGATATATCTGGTGGATAGCATCATCCATTCTCGCTCTAAGAAAATAAAAAAGCGCTTTAATATCCATGTTGATCAATAAGTGTTTGGTCTTTTTCAGAACCAGTTTGCAGTGGATTTTTTGAAAAGAAAGATTGCTCTGGTAGTAAGTGGCATTTAGGCTGAGCAGCGATTTTACATGTATTTTTATGGTAGAAATTAATGAACTGCAGTGCACTCAGTTATTTGATATTTTTCGAAACAGGGGGTAGTGATTTATACAACACTTCTGGCTTGCGGACTGACTTTTCTCTGAAAATAATCTGCCGTTTGACTTTTCACCATCATTAGGGAGCTTAAGCAATGACGACGGCGACGCCGAGGACAACGCCTGCTGAAAAATGAATTTATATTTCGCTCGAGAATCTCGCGATTATCCAGATGTATTCAGTGTATCTATCAGTTTAAGAACTGGCTCGAGCTGAATATGTAAAGAGAGCTTTGAACTCCAAACAGAAAAATCAAAAATTAGCCGTCGTGGTTCACGTTGTCCAGAATACGCAGATTTGGGCCAATTCACGTTGTTGTTTTGCAGAGAACGACTAGGAAATGTACCAAGACTTCAAATGCACGTGCAGAGCTATTGTTCTGCTCATTAAACCTTTTGTTTGGTGACGTTCTCTTTGCCGTTGCCGTCGTAGTTTGCTTAAGCTCCCTATTGTATAAAGAGATCACGGGGAAATTCGTCGCTAATTGTTTTTCAAGCTGTACCCAAAGCATTATTTGGCCTTAAGTATATTCAGGCTTGCCACCTTGCTTTCTTGTATGTTTATTAATTTGTTTGATTTTTTTTTTCATGTTTTATAACTGGGTTTACAGTGCTGCGCGTCTTAGCGTTCCCACTTAGCAAAATTAATTTGTGAAAATATTTTGACATCTTTTTTAAAAACATACGGAGGGCTTGAGCTGCCCGATTTTCTTGGAAGAACTATAATTGGCGGAGTTGTCAGATTCCACGTTCGCTCTCTGACAACTGTCAACTCCGCCTCTCTCACTTCTTGAATTTTGATTGGCCAGTGAAAACAGAAAACAGAAACCATCAAAAGGTGGTCACAAAGTTGTCAAAAATTAATAATAAAAAAAATGTCCAGTGGCAACGTAATTATGCATACGTCTTCAGACACAGGCATGAAGAATTCCCTTCACCCTATACATTGTAAAGTTATTGGGCCGATTAGTTAAACGAAAATTAGACCACGGGTAAGAAAGTCATGGTCTAAATTCTGAGTTAGCGTGCGATTCCAATTCTATAAACAACGTTTATCATAAACCTCGTCTAAACGGTGTTAAAGCGTGGACTAACAAACAGTAGCAAGTTAGACCTGCTCCTGAGTAGGTTTTGAGGTCGTTTATCCCTTTATTTTTCACTGATCCTTGCCCTTTGCAGCCAACTTGTTTTATTTTTATGCTTTTCCTGAACTTCAGTGTTGGTTTAAAGTGATATTTGAATCCGTTTTTCCTTTAAAATCGCATGTACAAATTCTTGAAACTATTTCCGCACAGCTCTATTCTACATTATGTGTGCAGTCCTTTCATTAAAAGAAAACAAAAGCATGACAAGTAGCACGCATGCTTGATGCCAAAACAATAGCTACACTTGTTAGCGTTCAAATAATGCGATTTAGTAGAATTCTACTAGTACACTAATGCAAATGCTGCAATGTGATTGGCTGAGCTATTGAACTCTATCAGCCATTAGTGTGCAGTTGCCGAAGGTCGTCCTCAAAATGCGACGTTTTTATCGTTTTTTTGAAGTTTTGGAAGGAAGTTTAGATGTAAATGGATAAAAAAATTCCCGAGAAGACTAAAAGAAGGACATAAGCGGTTTCTTGACTTTAAAAGCTTGAAATTATTGAAAAACGGGTGCACGCGCGTAAACAACTGCAAATTTACCAAGGACAATTCAATGCGTGCGATTTTGTCAAATGGCCAATTCGCACTAGCGGACAAATTTTGCAACAATTGGTAGATTTCATCACTTGTGTGTCACTTGTTACAGAAAACAAGTGCGAATACGTTTTTTGAGACCTAGAACTTGTCAAACAATTCAGGAAAACAAAGAAGCAGTTGTCTTGTGATTGGTCCGCGTTGCACGCGCGATACATTTTGTCAAACAATCGCAAAAACAAGTGCGAACGACTTGTCGGACAAGTGCAAATTTTGTCAAAACGGACAAATCTTCAAAGGGGCCGATGTCCTGCCTCAAGGCAGGACAAGTCATGACAAGTCGCATTCCAACGCCCCTCATAATACCAGATAACAATACGTTGTTGATTGGCTATTGTGTTTGGTCTGGATTGTACTACAAAACAACACGCGAAATTTTTCCGCGATCGGCGGCAAAACATGTTAGCGTGCTGAGGTGAGGTCGTGGAAGGATGGTAATACCGGGGTTGGAACAAATGAATGCGGAGGAAACCAGTTTGTGCCGATAAATGGAGGGGAAGAGAAATAGTTTACTTGCCGCATTTTCCCCGCAGGTCAGCACAAAAACATCGCTACACGCGCACTTCAAATGCAAATCGTTTTAAAATCTTTCACCACGTGGACCTGCCTGATTATTTGATATTTGCACAAGACGACCGTGCCGAGAAATGTACTAGGATGCCAGAAGCACGTGCAGAGCTATTGTACTAATAATTACACCTTTTGTTTTCTTCAAAATGTCTCTGACTTGTCGCGACAATTTTTTTTTTGTCAAAAATGTTATGACATTTAAAACTTGTCCGCTAGTGCGAATCGGCCCAAAGCGTTTAATAGTTCGATAATGCGTAGGAAAATAATTAGAAACCATTATTTGCGTTTATTTCAGTTAGAATTCTACTAAAACAATTAGATTATTCGCTCTCAATTTCTATGAGGTGATAGTTGATTCGGCCTGCGGCCTCATCAACTATCACCTCATAGAAATCTCGAGCTCATAATCTAATTGTTAAGTAGACTCAGGTTAGCCATTGTTAATGGGGTCGTCGTCAAAACCTCGGTTTAGCCCTAAACCACATTTTATTCAGGCTTCGTTTAAATAATAGGCCCATTGTGTTCGTGTTCTTTATTGGTTCTTTTTACCATTTTAGCGAAATGGGGAATTGTTGCTACTATTGCTGTTGTTGGACTGGTTGTCATTTCTGTCGTTGCTGGTGTTATTGGATGGTGGGTACACAAGAGGAGGAAATGTAGGAAAGATCCTAGAGGTCAGTAGGGTTGCTGCTGTTACTTTTATTGCTTGTCCAGTCAATTTTATTCAACAATTTAATACTGTTGAAGTTAGAAATGAAATGAAATTTCTGTTAATGAATTCATTACTTCCTTATCGAAAGCAACAGTTGACTGGTTTGACTGTATTGTACAGTATATTATGGAGGTTTTATGACATGTTGTGTCGTATACCAAGTTAATTTGTTTTAGTTTGATATCAACTTTGTAGTAGATAATGCAACTATGCAATTATTAACCTTTTATCTCTTGCATCACCGAGAAGGTCTTTAAATCTTGTATTTACCGTGCTCGACTGCTGGCAGTTATTATAACAGAGAAAGCGAACTGCATATCGATATCCTAACTCTGCAACTTGGCATGCATGTTGGCCAGCCGAGCGTATTAGCAGACAAGTCCCGATTTAGAAGTGTTACATGTAACTTGTTATCTCGAAGCTAAATGCATGATCACTTTTAGCAACATTTTTACGACTGTTTTTGCGTATGCAAGACGGGAGTTACGGAAGGGGTGGCGATTTGAAGCCATCCTTCCTTCACTCCTTCAGTCGATCAGATGTAAACAAAAAGCCTTTGACAGATGGTTGGCAGACCTACATGTAACGCCACTCTCAGTTTGACGTTGCGGTTTATTAAGACCGATGACAGACCACTGTACTTTACGCGCTAATGGTTTTGTTTTGATGAGTATGTGATGATAATTTGAAAATCGATTGTGAACATATTTTATTTTTATTTTACCTTAAAATCAGGTGTATGTTGTTTCTGCCCTGTAGAAAAATCAACAGAATTTTCTTAAGTTTGCATGGGACGGTGAAAGCGAAATTGAAAGCGAAGTTTGTGTAATCGCTGGCTGACAGAAGATTATCAGTGTCACGCGACAAAGGTCAACCTAGCCGATTTCAAAATAAATTTTATGCAACGCTTAATCTTCACAGCAATCTATCAAAACACATTCCGGAAATTGAACGTCAATCGTACACGCTGTACAGGGAAAAGAGTACACACGCTAGCACGAAAACACGCAAACTTGAATTTGTCTGCTTGGAGCTTGCTTCTTTTACAACCAATGCAAAACAAAATGAAAAACAACGTAAATCCGTATAGATCTTTACAAGTGATGCACGTTCGACTTCGACGATTTAATTCGTCACTTGTTAAATAGAAGCGACAAGAAGGAACAATTACATCGTGTGCTTCACAGCGACAACCTAAATTAACGCATTTCAAACACCTTTTATAGGCCTCGGAGTTAAGAAGTACCGTTGCTGAGTTTTATAACCCACAACAGATAAATGTTCATCGCATGCAAGCAAAATCATCAGCAAAGGTCGCAGCGGAGAACACTCGAGTTTCAACAACGAGATAAAATCTGGAGCGAGATTTATTCCTAGCAGAAGACTACCTATCCCAAAAGCCACAGGACCCTACCGCAAGTAAAGAAGGAACAACAAAACTAGCAGTATAAGCAACTAAAATAGCGGTCGCAGAAGACAGGCAAAGTCATATTTTAAAAGCATATTAAAATAAAAGACGATGCGCAGATCATTAAAAGTGATCATATGTTTTCAAACACGAATAGAAAAATACATAGAAGAAAACAACTTGCCCCCAAAGTTATCCAGATATACACGCAATTGAATTCCACCAAAAAGTCGTTCCACGTGCCATTGAGTTCACCACAAAATCAGACTTGAAAGCGAAGTTTGTGTAATCGCTAGCTGACAGAAGATTATCAGTGTCACGCGACAAAGGTCAACGCAGCCGATTTCAAAATAAATTTTATGCGATGTTAATCTTCACAGCAATCAAAGAATGCAATATCAAACTTATCATGCTCATGGCATTATCAAAACACATTCCGGAAATTGAACGTCAATCGTACACGCTGTACAGGGAAAAGAGTACACACGCTAGCACGAAAACACGCAAACTTGAATTTGTCTGCTTGGAGCTTGCTTCTTTTACAACCAATGCAAAACAAAATGAAAAACAACGTAAATCCGTATAGATCTTTACAAGTGATGCACGTTCGACTTCGACGATTTAATTCGTCACTTGTTAAATAAAAGCGACAAGAACTCGCACGAACACATTAAACGATGACGTCATCGCTTAAAAAAACAGTCGTGGCCTCATAGGGCCTTTGATCATTTTTGTATTTGTTTGCTTGGCATTAATATATGTATTTCTTATCTTTTAATGACAGTCCACAGTTCTACATCTGAAGAGCAACCATTGTAAGTGTTTTCCTCATATTTTTATTTGATTTGAATTGTCGTTACTAGTAAAAAAGGGTTTTTTATTCAATTTGGCAAATCTTTGCATTTTGAAAGGCAATGTCAATGTTGTATTTAATATAATAGTCCGTCCGTCAGCTTTCCGATTGGTTCACAAACACTTGTTTACAGCGAACAACTGAAGTTGATTATTAAAAAGAACTGATTAATTTTTAATAGACTAGCAACATTTTGTAAATACTGGCAGAACATTTTGACTTTAACGACATGCAAAAGAGGGCTTCTGCGGATACGGCCAAAGGTCAAAGTATTATTTTTTTGTAAAATAGCACCACAACGTTCCTGCCAAAACAGTGACACTACTCTTTCAAGTTTTCTACAAGCAACCATCTGGTAACACCACGTTAATTATTTCGTCGATTAAAGCTTGAAATTCAGTCTAGTTGTCAGCTGGAGTAAATGTCGTGCAGTTATGATCTTTTATTACAGTCAACGTGCTTCAAGCATGAACACGCAATTAAAGGGACAGTTTCACGGTTCGGCGCATGTCCATAAATCAAAATACTTTTTTCGCTTTTTATCAATGTTATCGCTTAGTAAACCCCACTCACATGTAGTTCAGTAATCACATACTATGATTGGACGTACCAAAATGACGGATGACCAAAATTGTGAGAAGATTTTAGTGGATTTTACAAGCTTAGTGGACCGTTGAATTTAGTTTTGGCCCGTAGGATTTATTCCACGGTTGATGATTTCATGGCTATTTGCATGCGAAATTAGGCAACTCGCTTCCGACTGGTTCATAAACAATGAAAAAGCGGGCCTTGCAATAAAGCGTGCACAGGCGAATATATAATATGGACATGCGCCGAACCGTGAAACTGTCCCTTTAACTTCGAACATTCGGCTAACAGTTTATTCTTTGATTTCATTCGGCGATCAATGAACCGATATTTAACCCTCTAATTCTAACAATCGTTTCTTAAAATAAACGTTTCAAAATTTTTCATCGAGGAATATAAAGCCAGTGATACACGGTTCAACATTTGTTGAGCAACAAATGTTGTAGCCGCTGCTCAAAAAATGTTGACATTGTATCATGTGATGGTGAACGTTGAAATCTGCCGTTCAACATGTTGAAAGTTGTTGAACGTTGTTGAACGTAAATAGAACTTGGCTCTATTCCGTTCAACAAGTTGCCGGTTGTTGAACGGCTTAAACCAATCGTTTCTCGAGTTTGGTGTCACGTGGTTTCGTGGCAATATCGACATGGCGGCCAAAGAGTTAGAATCAGCTGAGTTCGAATGGAGTTTTGATAACACCAGGCATCTGATCAATCTGTGCGAGATAAGATTAAAGGACAACCTGTACGATATAAGATCGAAGGATCACAAAAACCGTGACATGAGAGATAGAGCAGTGGCAGAGATTGCAGCAAAGATTGTGACATCAATACGCAAGAAATTTCTGTAGCTTGAAATGTCCAAGTTTCCGAGTTCTGCCAACAGGGTGTAGTATGCGCCGAATATGGTTCTATTTCTTATCCATTCACGCGTCCAAATTTTGCGGTTTTTGCGTCTTTTTTGTCGCCGCTTCATGATAACGGCGACAACGCTCGAAGCGCAAAGCGACAGCAACATTTCCTCGTCCGCCATTTCAACCTCGCGCCAAAATGAGTAGTTGTTGCTCAACAAAAGTTGAACGAGTATTCAACAAGTTGCAACAATGTTCAACATTAGTTGATCAACAAAAGTTGAACGATGTTGAACCGTGTATCATTGGCTTAACAGTCGCTTCTGTTCCGTGCGATGTCGAGTGGTTTGAAAGCTAGGTTGGAACAAAAGGTTGGAGGATCTTACAATCCTAGTGAACATGTCTTGGCAGTAGTCGAATTGGTAGTCTCAAAAGTTTGAAGACATTTCAGATCGCAGTTTGAGACCTTTTTCCAGGAACTTCTTTTCGTCTCTTAGATCAAAAGTGTTGTGAAAAAGGCTGGAAATAATCGACGTGTCTAATTTTGTATTGTAAATATAAACCATGTTGCAGTTCTAGGCAAAACAGCACTCCAACAGAGGACAATCCTTATTCCCATGTCAATAACGGATATGCAGAAAAAGGACCTCGGCCCACAGAATTGACTGACATGGGACCACACCAGGAAGCATCAGCTGCTACAGCTGTACCTGACTATGCTGTTGTCGACAAGAAAGGAAAGACGAACGATAAGAAAGCTGCAGAGCAGAAACCTCAAGCTGAACCGGATTATGCTCAGGTGGACAAGTCTAAGAAAAAGAAGAAGAAGGAAGAACCAGACGCCACTTATGCACAGGTTGACATGTCGAAGAAATCGAAGAAGGTATGTTAACTACTAATAGTCTTTTTAGTTTTTAGTGCAGATTAGTTTCGTGGTAATGCAATGTGGCGTCAATGCGTCTGTGTTGGCTCCAGGAGTATGATCACATAATGTAAAGAAGTAAAATCAAAGATCTCTTCGAGATTCGACAATTTTGCATAGAGTATGCGAAGGGGAAAAGGTTATAGTATTGAAAGCGATTTGCGATGCATTAACCCATTGACTCCCAGTCCCGAATGCTTTTATTGGCGCGCATCCCACCCCCAAAAATTCCCGGCTCTTTTACGGCATTTAACACAAACGTGCGAGTGGAAAAAAATAAACCATATGCGTACTAAATTCAGACAAATAATTCGTTTCTAGACACGCCGAAAGACCAATTTATGATTTAAAATGCTTATCAACTTTGATAAATTGATCCCAAACCAAACTTGAAGACGGTGGAAAAAAATTCTTCACCTCCGCGCGTCATTTTAACAACTCGCAAAAACACGAACTCTTTGTACAAAATATAACACTACTTCAAAACGCTCTTGTGAAAGGTAGGTTTTTATTCTGTACACCTGTCACTGACATTTTAACATCTAGTGGTATTATCTTGCAGAAAAGCGGTAAAAGGGGATATAATAATTGTTTGCGAATCATGAACATGGTGCCGCAAAACCGCTTGCAAAACTACTGAATTCGTTCAACAAAATTAACACTCATATTGCTTTTTATGCTTTCCATCACAATAACTAATAGTAAAAATACTTGTTTGTATTTTCTGAAGTGCTGCCGGTAATAAATCTTTACATATAAACAAAACGACGGTAAGTCGTCCGTAAGAAATGCGTATCAGATGTCACCATGTGCTTTTCAAATCAATTCGCTTCAAAAGCTTAAAATTCCAAACGTAAACTGGACAGATGAAAGAAACTTGAAAGAAGTTTTCTTTTAGATTAATTCTCATTTCAAGATGTAGCTACTACTGTATTCAAAATTCTGCACATTTTTGAAGCCGTGAGATCCTGCATTATTCACGCTTTAAAAGCGTAAGTTTAATTTTAGCCTGACGGCTTTTTGCAGTCAATTTTTCACTCAGTGGCTTTACCGATCCTTATAAAAATTCCATTCAAGTTCGAAGCAATATTGTACATTACCATTTTCCTTTTCTGAAGTCTCGATAAGCTGCATTAAGTCGTGATCAAGTCCGTGAATTGTAGTCAAAAACATGCATGTCACAAGGTCTTCTTATCCGCGTAATGAAATATACATTTCTCACCGGAACGGTCCAGCACATCGTACTCCATGATTTTCCATTTTAAATCCACTTAAAAATTGATCTGTGTTTCTTCATTTCATTTTAAACTTTGAAAAAAGGAATTCTCCGTGCTCAGAATACAAGAAAAAAAAGATCCTGGCAGTTTGTAAATACGTGCCGCGACGCGCCAGTCTTGTACATTTGGTTACCGAGAAAGATTGCGTGACGAGCTAAAAATACTTCTTTCAATAAAGACGACAAACAATAGACTTGTAACAATAGAAAATAGCATTGGCCAATATCTTCTGACAATGAAAGCATGTTTAAAAGCAAGCTTAAAAGCATGTTATAACTAAGCGATTCAATCGATGAATAGCACAGATCTTTGAAAAATACCTACCTGTTGTTTGCAAAAGGCTAGACAGGCTAAATGGCGAGCGACGCGTGGAAATAACACTTCGGGATCGAGAAGTGCTGACGCATTCCTATCCAGTGACGTTTTTATCGCCCACAGCGAAAAGTATTCCCTTGACAAATTAAAACAGTCCCTTGAGAGTTCACAAGAATGTGGGTCAGAGAGTGACACGAACCCTCACTAATCTTTCTATTTCGCTTGTACGAAGCAAAATAGTCGAAAAAAGGAATGTACTACGTCATATATAAAATGGATGTCTTGAAGAGATGTTTTCCCGTGGGGAAACAATGACTGTATGACTGCTGCAACAAAGCTTTCAATTTACTTTCTCAAACTCATTAATAATTCATATTGTTCTAAGCTTATCATAACGCTCCATTCTGGTCAGTTGAATGAGTTTAGAAACCCAATGAAAAACGGGTTGAAAATCCGTGTGTAATGTTTTTCCTTATTTGCATATTCATAAACCAATGCAACAACGACGTTAACAAAATAGCTTTTAACAACATTTCTTCTCCACAAAAAAACGTCTTTACGCTTCGCGCATACACGGGTTAAAAATGTTTTTCTTAGGTCTTAGTGAAATGAATCATCCAAAACTAACAAACCGGTAGCTTATTTACGTGAATTGTTGTGCCCTAATTCCATCCTGCACAAGAGAGACGTCTGAGATTCGAGCTGAAAATTCTATATCGGTGAGTTAAATAGCGAGTGTAGCCCCTGTTGATGGTGGAACTGGAGAAACAGCCAATTGTGCATGGAATAAGCACACGATGAGAGAAGTCGGTTTTCTGAGGGGAGTGGTACATCATACAAATTAAGTTGTTTTATATTTATTTGCAGAAGAAAGCCAACCCTGGTGAAGTTCTGTATGCTGACTTGGGTGACTTCAATCAAATGCGAGAAATGCCCAAAGTGTCCACCTCACCTCAGCCTCTGCCCCCGATCAAAAAGCCTACAGCTTATGTTGAAACACAGTATGCTGACATAACTCAGTTTCTGAAGGGGGATGCTACATTGCCTGACAGTAAGGACAGCCAGGAACCAGCTACCGGCAATAAGGAGGACGCCCCTGCTGCAAACAAAGGCGAGAGTGAAGGAGGAAGTGAAACTCTTTTCTAAAGCGGTGGAAGAGAATTCATTGCTTGTGCAAGTGGGTGATGTGTCGTTTTTTTTCTTACTCGAGAGCTGTTTTTTGTCATGCAAAATAGTTAAAGGCAGTCTTGGTTGTTTGTTTATTTTCTTAGTTGCTTGCAAACGAAATTGTAGACGACCGTTTTAATGCCGAATCATAGATAAGGCTTATGCTTGATATATTTTTGTAATACATAAAGTTTTTGTTTTTAAAGAAGTAAGTTTTACAGCCATGTAGAAACGTTTTGTACCGTTTTGTAGTATCGGTGTGTCGCCGTGCAAGTAATTAACCTGTTACTTTAATATTTTTATAGTTGTATAAAAAAAGGCATATATTTGTGCGTGCATGTCTTGATCTTTCCTTGAAGTACTTCTCTGTTAGTAAGCCGTGAAAGTAGAGAACAAAAACAGCTTCTCAACTTAGATTTTCACCAGAATTTTAGGAATTAGGCAGTCGATATGTATATAGAAATTTTTTGTTTTTCACTAAACACAACGTACTTGATAGAGTGAAGTGTTGAAGGCGTAAATAATTTTGCACAGGTCTGTTTCGGCTTCATCGACGGTTAGAGAAACCATGTAACGATCGCCTCGTATGTTACGATAAATATAGAACAGGGCAAGTTTGACTTTAAATAACATCAATCAACATATTGATTGAAAACCGTGTTCAGCTAAGCCCATCGGGGTCAAGCTCAGGAAGAAGTTATATATTGCCTTTTAACAAAATGGCAACGCTCCTGTTAAATACTGAACACATTCAACATCACGCTTTCCTGGCTGTAGATGTCGACTAGCTAAATAGTAAGCTGTTTAAAACGTGCCAAAGATTGAGAGCTTGGTAGTCTAGAGGTTTAGGAGTTATCTCTTTCTGTACTCAGTTCTTTGCACTATCAAGTCTGATTTTGAACCTGGTACCTGAGACTTAACACGTCGTTATTGTCTCCGAACCCTGACACATGATATACCTTATACATCTCATAAGAAGTACTGAAATCGGCTGTTCTGCTCACCGTTCACCAGAGGACAAAATGTCTTTCACTCAGTAAGACCCAGGTAAACACAGCGGCTGTTAGCCAAGGGCCTTACCCATGTCACACCTGGAAATATTGTAACGGCGAGAGGCTGAATTAAGTACTGGCTGTATCAGGTATTTTATACTTCAACGAGCTAGTCAAGATGTATTTGTTAGCTTAGTAAATTGTTTGTCAACACGGTGTTTTATGTAATGTTAATTTTTCTAGATTAAGAATCTGTCATTTATCAGATTTAGTATAAGTAAGATAAATTTACTGTGTTGCTTTGAATGTTCGATTAAATAGTCGCGAGGGTTTACCGTAATATTTTCCGAATTTGGTAATTTTCAATGAATTTGTATAGAATTTAGTAAGCACAAAAATATAAATCCCTACGCACAACGGGGTTAAATTTAATGTTCATATTTCTAAGAATCGATAAAATAGATTTGACATCTGAATTTGAATGTGACAAATTGTGACAAGGGTCATGATTATATTAATTCAGTAATTTTCAATAAATTTTCATAGAATTTCTTTAGTGTCAAAATATATAAAAACCCCGTACTCACTCGCAATGCACCAAGTGCGCAATATTGTACTCACTGATTTTTACGTGGAATGTTGTCCCTTGAGTCGCTTTGAGCCCTTACTTACTGTAATAAATTGTTTTTTTTTCTTTATTCCCTTCAGTTGTTGTTACGTTATTTGTTAAGTAACTTTCGCGATTTGTTGCGTTATAGTTTATCTTAAATACTCAATATCAGTAATCATTTTGTTTCATCTGAAAGTACTCAGACTTCAGTTTACTTCAATCTTCTTGTTTTATTATACTGTGAAAACATTTCATTTTATCCAGTAGATCGGCGAAACAAAACTGCATTTCTTTGATTGTTGTGTTTATTTGTTTGTTTGTTGTTGTTGTTGTTGTTGATTTTGAGTCCACTGAATGATTTGAGGCTACTTCTAATCAATCAATTTAAACTTGTCGTACTCACAATATTGCAAACATTTTTACTGTTTTCCAAAGATTTACCTTGAAGAGTCTTTATGACGTTCCTAGTTTTGCTTTCACTTGTTTGGGTTCAAGTCTTAGATAAAAGGGTAAACATGGTCCATTGTTTACAGACGGATGTTCAAAACATCCAGATTGTGCTTTAATGAAAATTAGCAGACGTCCAGCGTCAATAGCTGCATTAACGTTTTATATAATATAAAGCAGTCAGTTTACTGGGTAAGAATTTTGTTCAAGCAATGTTAATGTACTTTTCGGTAAATGAAATCGTTTCAGAAATATGATTAGTAAGAACAATTCAATTGCTTCGTTGTTTTAGCAAATTCAAAGAGAGCGTGCTTCGTGGAGGAAACCACACAACCATCATTCGCTATGATTTTTATAAGTACAACGATAAGTAGACGACTTAACATTGCTTTTCTTCTACCTTTGAATCTGACTTTAATGCTATATAAGCCATGTAATCTTACTTGTAATACTGACAGCTTTGTTGTCTAATCAACAGAGTAAACACGTGTGTGGTAGTTGCCTTTGGGAGAACGTTTCTCGTTCACTTTGCATTTTGCCAGTGTGCAAATACAGGTGGACAGTGAAAACAGTATTCTAAAGAAATTCTTAAACCCAGAACTAAAGTACAAGTGCAAATAATGCACTGAGCGAGTCATAACACCAAGCAAGAAAACTGCTACAAGTGCCAAGGGCGGGAAAACATGCATAATGATTGGTTGAATGAACAGCATGTTTGCCTTTGGACCGTAAAGGCCTTCTACCACACAATGTCAATTTATTATTATTGTTTCTTGGTTTTTAATGCTTTTTACTAGTGTTATAAATGCGCAGGCTGATGAGTTTCTTTTTTTACATATAAACCGTGTAACCTTAACAATCTCCAGCAGGACGGAGGTTTAACAACTCTGTTGTTTAGTCGACAGGGTGAAGGTGTGTGGTAGTTGCCTTTGGAAGCGAGTCAAAAACTTCTCTGTTTTGGGCATTTGTCATTCTGAAAATACTGGTGGTAAATGTAAATCAAACACCATCCTTTATGTTTGTAATCAAACCAAACACAAACAGAAATCACCGAAAGCAAACACGTGCAAATACTTCCAAGCATGGAAATATATGCTGTAGGTTTTGGTTTTGTTCCTCGCTTTTAAAAGGCCTGCCTCATCCCTTTTTTTTTTCATTGGCTCTTAATGCTTTTTAATAGTTTAATATGTAACCAACTGTAGCGCTCATTAAATGCTGATTAATTCACACTTGCGTGTTCGTACGTGTTTTCTCGTCTTCTTGATGATGATGTCATGTTCAATTTCTTTAAGAAAGTGCCCTTAGCCCACCAGAAAGTGCACAAGGGAGTTGGATAAGACCTTTTCCGCTTACACTTCGATGCCCGCGAACAATAACTTCAAGTGGAGGCTGGGGTGGACAATTTTCATATATTTACTGTTTTTCCACCCCAAGTCCCCCAGCATCAACTTGAAACCATTGTTCGTAGTTCTTGGATCAAATGCAAGAAATGTCTATTCTTTTAATAGGCCATTTCCAAGTTGCCTTTTGCCTCAGTTTCAAAACGAGTCCTCGAGCGAGTTCATTGATTTGCGTGAAAATGGACGTGAAGATAAGGCCTATTTTTATATGAAAGGCTCGCACGAAGACTCCTTTTGGTACAGACAAACTGAAGGCAACCCGGAAATGGCGTATTAGTTGTGATCTTAGTCACGCTGTCGACTGACAAAGACAACGAAATTGAGATGTTTTAGTAAAGCATTCTGCAGCTTGCCCGTACATAGACTGAAGACCGAAGAACCCTCGGCAATTAATCGTTCGCTACGGAAACAATTTCGTTCTCGCCGTTTGAAAGTAAAAGCAGACATGCTTAAAACATTTGGGTCGCCCAGTACCTCTCGGAACGAATTTCTTCATTGGTTCTTAGAACAATAGATAACAGGTCATAACAATGCCCCTAGCCCTAAATAACATTAGTAGAATTCTACTAGTACACTAATGCAAATGCTGCAATGTGATTGGCTGAGCTATTGAACACTATCAGCCATTAGTGTGCAGTTGCCGAAGGTCGTCCACAAAATGCGACGTTTTTATCGTTTTTCCGAAGTTTTGGAAGGAAGTTTAAATGTAAATGGATAATAAAATTCCCGAGAAGACTAAAAGAAGGACATTAGCGGTTTCTTGACTTTAAAAGCTTGAAATTATTGAAAAACGGGTGCACGCGCGTAAACAACTGCAAATTTACCAAGGACAATTCAATGCGTGCGATTTTGTTAAAACGTTAAGTTCGATAATGCGTAGGAAAATAATTAGAAACCATTATTTGCGTTTATTTCAGTCAGAATTCTACTAAAACAATTAGATTATTCGCTCTCAATTTCTATGAGGTGATAGTTGATTCGGCCTGCGGCCTCATCAACTATCACCTCATAGAAATCTCGAGCTCATAATCTAATTGTTAAATAGAGGTAGTGTTTAAAGCCGGCGAATGAAAATAGAGGTTCCAGAGAGGAAGTGTCTTTCTGAAACATTTCGTATCACTTTAGAAAGTCTCCCATAAAGACATCAGTTTTATTCATTTTTTTCTCTCAGGTGAGTTTCCCAACCCATTTGTTAATCGCTCAGTACTCGCTCGCATGCCACGTCTTAACCAACCTTCTCCACCCCGACTCGCCTTTCACACGGAGCTCCACGATTTCAAATAACAGAAAATTTAAAGTA